>JACDOX010000032.1:5960759-6131801 GCA_014549065.1 Cardinalis cardinalis
CTAAACCCCAGTGTCACCAGCTCCACAGTAACCTTGTGTGAGCACACAGCCTAAACTCCAGTGTCACCAGCTCCAGAGTAACCTTGTGTGAGCACACAGCCTTAACCCCAGTGTCACCAGCTCCACAGTAACATGAGCACACAACCTAAACCCCAGTGTCACAGCTCCACAGTAACCTTGTGTGAGCACACAATCTAAACCCCAGTGTCACCAGCTCCAGTGTCACCTTGTGTGAGCACACAGCCTAAATCCCAGTGTCACCAGCTCCAGAGTAACCTTGTGTGAGCACACAACCTTCAGCAAGCCCAGAGATCAGTCACATCCTGCTCCTGCACAGAAACCTATACTCCAATGTGTCGGGAAGTTGAGATTTACTCATTCCTTGTGCCAGAATTATTGATCCCAGGAGCAGCTGTAACCTTTGGAAACTATATTTCTCAATAGCACTCAGCAAAGAGAATGAATAGGATCTCCAAGGACCAGAAGCCTGAGAAGTTCAGTGTGAATGTAGAGTCTATTTTTAAGTGTCTATAGAAATGCATTACCTTTAAAACTAACGACAACATTTTTTCCTGGCCTTCTCAAAGAATCAATGGAAGCTTTGTCTCTGGAAGTAGAGCTTGGCTCTGACTTCTGGTGTTTCAAGAGTCCCTTGAACCACATATCTGAAGACCAGTTGTCTATTTTTAAGAAACTATTAGAATAGTAGATGGATTTTAAACCCAGAAAGTTAAATAACACAATTCCACAATATATGTTGGGAAAACCTCTAGTTGTGCATGACATGCCACAGAACCTACTAAAAACACTGTCAGGGCATATCCATGTTTGAGCTGCAATAAGAAGAAAAAACCCACAAAACCAAAAGCAATGCGATTTTTCTTAGGAGTGAGTTGAAAGAAAATAAACTCTGACAGAAAACACTACGCCTTAGATTTCTTTAAAACAGATTCCCAGGGACTTATTATTTATTTATGTTAAGAATAGAACAACTTAGGAGAAATACTGTGTTTGAATCAATAAGCTGTAACTTCCAAATCAAGATCGTGTCTGATTATTCCATTTCAGGTAAACTGCTGCTGTGAACTATGAGAGGGATCTTATCTGTTGCACTGTCTGGAGAACTTAATCCTTGCATGTTAACTGAGCTAATGCTTGATGGGACCTCTCAAAGCAGCACATTCTGCACTTCAGTTAACTCATTAACCACCACCCCACAAACTGTTCTCTCCCTGATTCTGGTGTTGCAGAGTAATCCTTGCCAGAGCCCCTTAATTAGCCAGGGGCCTCTTAATGTAAAGATAAACTGCCAGCCTTAATATTTGCACCAGATAATACAGCAAAACCTCCAAACATTCCCATTTTTACACATTTCCTGTCTGATTTAATCTTATTTGTGAACTAGCTTAAATGTCTCTGCCCTCATTGAATTAGGTTTGATATTTAAGGATGTGATTGAATTAGGTTGGTATTTAAGGATGTGATGCAAGAAGCCTCAAAGCACATGGCCGACTCTTTAAAACCCCTTTTTGATCTGGCATGTTCAATCATCACCACATTTGTATTTATCCTAACCAGAATCAGGAGCATTACCTGCCACAAACTCACTGTCAATCACCAACTCACCCACTTCTGCAATGTCCTTGGCATACCCAGATCTCCCTGATCTATGGATTTGGGTTAATAGCTCCCAGCCTCATCCTCCTCTGATGGTACAAATACAGGAACAGACCATATTTCCCTATCCCCCTGCATGCCAATGAAAGTCAAAGGTCTTCTTTCCATTTATGCTTTTTAATTATTCTTTTCCCCTGTCCTTTATCCTTTGGAAACATGGCTATTCAACCAGAAAATTGCATAGAAATTATCCACAAGGTTTGAATTAACAAACTGATGTTCCTGGGGTTAAAACATGAGGTCCCAATGTCAGATATTGGAGCATAAGGAAGAAAACCTGCTTCTGGAGCATGGAAGTTGCCAGCCCAGCCCTTCACAGGAAGTTATTCCAAAATTTCTCAAAGATACTCATTTTTTCCCCTTTGTAATTACACAGCCTCTCTGCATTTCACCTACAATTTATCAAAGTTAAATAAAGATGTGTTTTGCATCTGGTGCCCATATACAGAACTATTTCCCTGTCACTATCACATCATCTGAGTTTTTTCAAAGCAGAGCTCATACCACTAAGCCGTTCCCTGTTGGCTCTACGCATCCAAATCCATCCTGGCCCAGCTGGAAACAGGGTTTGGGTTTGATGTGTAGAGCCCTGCTTTGAGGAGACCAGCCTGTGCTTTTTTCATATTTTTAGTCTTTTGAGGAGAGCAGAAAGAGCACCAGGCAAACTGCAGAGGAAGTAAAAGAAAAATAATTGAATTATAAGCCACTTGCATCATTTTAAGGAGAAAATGTGTAAATTTTTTGTCTTTAATTTTGACTTCTCCACCACAATAACCCAAAACCATTAACGATATTGTTTCCCTGCCAAACCCTAGCAAAATAAGTTTAGAGCACAAATGCAGCTTACCAGGTTCCTCATATTCATGGACTGAGGAATGTCTGACAGACTCTAGTATTCAAATCCTCCAGGTAAAACCTCCTTTTTAAAAACTCTGAAGGACAATACCTTTTTGAAACCCCTTTCACAGAAAGTCTTGGGTTTTAGCCCATTTGTTTGGTGGCCTGTTGTGGTTTGATGTGTCCATCTCCAGAGCCATAGGAGCTTGGCTCTGTCAGACATGGTGGAAGCTTTCAGCAGCTTCTCACAGAAGCCACTTCTGTGGCCCTTCCCTGCTACCAAAACCAGGCTGTGCCAAATCACCACGTGGCCTTTGGGCAGGCAGTGCATGAGCAGGCAAGCGTGGCATATAACAAAAGAAAACCTGATTCCCTCACAATACTTGTCCACTTTGCAGCTCTCATCTGTAACTCTGTGAGCATTCAATCTTCCCATGTGTGTCTGATATCAGGTTCGTTATTTTTAGAATCAACTTTTTTATTATTTAAATCTCATCCCCTTTAATTCCTCTAACCCCATGGAGCAGCACTGGGGTGGTAGCATTGACTGTGAGCCCACAGCACTACTGTCTGTTGGGTTTCTTCATTTCCTGGCCATAAATTTTCTGTGAGTGGCAGTCACAGGATTGAATCATCATGTTTCGGTCACAGTATTTACTTGGAATCTCAGGTTTATGATATTTCTTTTAATGAAACTTCAATCTGTGTAAAACAAAGATTTAAATATTCTGCCTACAGACCCCATTGTGTGACAAAAAACACATTTATCTTGCATAATAAAGTGGTTTTTTAAAAAAAAACCAAACTAATTCTATCTCCCACTGAGAAGAGATTTCATATATTCTTTCCACATATGTCAAAAAATGTGAAAGGACRGGGATATTTTTTATCCAGTGTATTATTAAACATAATAGTCAGCCACCTCTAGAACCCATCATTGATTGAGATAAATGAAGCTATTTAAAAAAAAAAACCCTAATGAAGTCTCTTTGGTGCTTCTGAAACTCAGCAGTAAAGATAAATGAGAAACAATTTCTTGATATCCATTATTTTAAATTACAGATATCAGCCCTGCTGCTGTTCTCAAGGTTTATTGAATTTTCATAGAATATCATCCACTTCCACACGTGTAATTGAAACCAGAGCAATGTGTTTTTCTTGGGTGTCAAGTTCCAGATGCAGAGATCYCCCTGGCACACCCGATCTCCCCTGAGGCCCAAGATCTCCCCAGCCATGGGGCTCCCAGCAGAATGGCMGGCACGAAAGCCTCACCTCTGCTCTCCCTGCTCATTTGCCAGTGCAAGGATCTGGCAATTCTCATTGCAGACTTTGCTGTGTCACATCCTTTCACCAGATAATTAATTTCTCTTTAGCACAGTGTTGGTTTAAGTTAACAATATTGCTAATGGTTTTGGGTTAYTGTRGTGGAGAAGTCAAAATTAAAGACAAAACATGTACWAATTTCACCTTAAAACAATGCAACTGGCTTATAACTCAAATTGTTTTTCTTTTGCTTCCTGCGCAGTTTGCCTGGTGCTCTTTCTGCTCTCCTCAAAAGACTGAAAATATGAAAAAAGCACAGGCTGGTCTCCACACAACAAACCCAAACCCTGTTTCCAGCTGGGGCAGCTTTGCCTATAAAGGAGCACTTTGAGCACAGTGCTCACTCCRTGTCCCAGGGATGGGCTCCCTGCCCACTGCCCCCAGACACAGGCACTGCCACCTCACAGCCCCTCCTGCTGCCCAGAGCCTCCACTCACACACAGCAGCAAAAATCGAGTGTATAATTCACAACAGAGATCCTAATTCAGTGCAGGCATAGSCCAGAGTCATTCCAGGCCCTCTTTCCTGTGGAATCTCTGAGGATTTTGTTAAGGAGCCAGTGAGCTGCTTGTGGCATGGGGGGGCCCTGCCTTGACCCTGCACAGGGCTGGTTTGGGGACRATGGAATGAAATCCTTACCTGAGGACTTCCCTGCTTCTCCCCTGGAAGGACAACTGCCATCCTTTCCCCCAGACTAAAAGCATCCTTATTTGCCATCCTCTGTATTGTAGACATGGAGCAACACTTGCAAATATCTCAGCAACTGAGAGAAAGTTAATGGCACAGCAGGAGGATGCTGCTGGATTTGTCTCTTACACTTTTAGCATTTACTTTATTATATTGGGATAGGAGGAGCAGAGCTGCTACTGAGTAATTTAAATTTAATCATCTATTTTGACACTTTTAACTAGAATGCCAAAAATACCTGCAACTGAGAAGCAGCACTTTATTCTGCACTGCCATAAATCTACATTACAAAAATACTCTTCTTTGGTCTACTTTGATTTATCTTTGAGTAAGACATGTCCAGAATTGCATAACGAAATAAGATACTGCTTACATTTAATATGGCATTTTATCTATAAACTAGAAAAGGATCTAAACCTCATTATTATAATCTCTAAAAACATAGAATTTTTAACTTCACAGCATTTTGTAAGAACTTGAGAAATAAAAATTTAATGAGGGCAAAGCTACATTTCAACCATAAGGAATCTTTTGGATCTAAAAAGCTTTTCACACAGTAGAAAATCAAATGTTCTCCTATTAAATGCAGCACGTTCCTTACTATTGCCCAGTATTTTCCTAGGGACATCTGAAATCCTCAAAGTGATAGGTGCAATAGTATTTTTTTTTTAATCCTCACACACTCAGCTATGTATCTGCTTCCTTTTGCACAACCTTCCCAGTGCTCATCTCATTCTGAAAGTTAAACCTTGGACAGATGCTTCTTTTCTTTCTGAGCTCCAAGYGCCTTGCAGAAGGCTGGTGCTCTGCACTGCTGGCAGCTGTTTCATCTTCTGTCTTTTAATTGCACAGGCTACCTSCAGATCTCAAGCGAGATAAGGCAGAGTAGCACCTTCTGGAATACCTGCTAGCACAGCTACACCAGCAGCCCACCATGACCACAGAAATTCCCTCTTTTTTCAGTGACTCCATTGCACGAGGAGCTGGAGACACCCAGGAGCACTGAGTGCACTCTGTCCCCTCAGCTGCAGGCAGAGGCCGGACAGAAAAATCTCATACTGAGCACACCCAGCCCACATATCGTCAAGGATTTAAAACAGGTAAGGGAGAGATGAGAGCAGCATCTAACTGGGGAGGGTCAGTGAGGGAACAGAATGACAGGGACAGCTCACCTTGGGTGTTTGCTCAAGGTCTGTTGTCATCTCATTGCAGGGGTTCCATGCTGTTGTCTCCTATCACAAAAGTTCCAAACCTTCTTGGTTTCTCGTGGGCAGCTCCTCAGAGCACTGACTCTTTCTTCTTCACAAAGCAGCCAACTGACTCCAGTTCCCTTCTCACCCAGCCACCCCACTCTTTTATAGCACTCTTCTACTCACTGGTTACAGCTGTGRCCTGGTAAAGTCAGGCCTGTCCCTAATCTTTGATAATTGGCCCAGCTGCAAYACCTTAGRGGTGAGATTACTTTCTACACTACTTTTATTTTTTTATATTCTATCCCACTACAAAGGTCCATGTCTAGAAAGGACCTTGACATGGAAAAAGCCACTAATATACAGTACAGAAAACTAAACCCTCCAGCACAGACCTTCAGCCTCCCTTCTCAGAGGATGACAGAGATCATTCTTCCACTTCTGCACTGAGATAGGAGAACTTGCTGGGGACTGTGTGCTGAGACATGGTGCATCACGCCCAGCTTGTCCCTAAATCCACACCTTGGGAAGGGTTCACACAGCCCCCACCTTACAGCAACACAGCTCTTCAAAGCTGATCCCTTTAGACCAAACTGTTCTCTAGCAGCTTCATTCCCAAGGACCAGAAGTCATCTTGAAAAGTGTTTTACATTGACCAGGTGGTCCTCAGAGTGCTTCACAAACAAAACCTAACCAACATTACATGCAATCTGAAAGGCTGCTTTCATAAAAATTGTGATGATACAGTGGCTTTCTATATTACAAGATTTTACATAAGGAAGAAACAGGGTTTGCATTAATCTGGCAGTTTTGTTGTCACAGAATAAAGCTAAATTTTCTGTGTTACAGGGAAAATCTTGATAATAAGTGTCGGTGAACTGATTAATGCATTGAGACAAAGAAAGCAGCAAATGAGAGTTTGTGACCTCCTGCCTGATCAGGAGATGTTAAAGATGCATCTGCTGGAGGTGCTCAAGAAGTGAAAGCACTGAACCAGTGCAACATTTAAGCAGCAGAGCTCTCACCCCACCACAGGCAATTCTTGTGCTTTCAGCACTGAAGAGACCTGTTGACTTTACTCTGCAGGTTGCCTGTACTTACAAGCACTTTATCAAGAGACTTGCTTTATTCCCTCCCTGCTTTCGAGCTTTTGGTGATTAAAGTGCCATGTGATTTTTTCCTAGTCCAGAGATGCAATTGGGAAAAATCAGCCCCAAAGAGTGGCAGTGAAACCTGCAGCACCAACACTCAGGAGTGCTTCAGAACACGCTCAGCTTGAGATGAGGCAGAAAGACCAGGAGAGTCAGGCACAGACCAGAGAGCCTGGGAGCCTCCTCCTGACTCAGAGAGGTCTTGGGCTGCCCACCCCTCAAACCCCTTGGCCCTGCAGGTTTCACTCCCTCTCCCTTGCCACCCAGRGTTATTCCCACCTTCCAGGAGAAACATCCCAACATAAAATGAAAAGAACATTAATGCACACTGGAGAAGGACAGGAGAATGTTGTGGTTTTGACATCCCCAGGCCCCCACACAGCATGGGTTGGTGTGGCCCACCTGGCTGGACACGGATGCTCAGCATCCCCTGAGCATCACAGGGGCAGCCAATGTGCCACTAAGATTTCCARCATCTATCAAGAGCTTCCTGACAAMTTCACTGGATTTTACTCAAGCRTACCTGGCAGTATAAGATAATACAAAAAACTAACTCCAACAATCTTGAGATKTTACTAGRTTTAAAAATAAAATAAAACAAGATAAATCTGTACTTTAACAGGAAAAGAAAGGAATGAATTAACAAATAATATKAAATACTGCTATCARATTATGAAAGTTAGTCCATGTTACRGTGTCTTCAGAACCCCAGAYGTTTGAAATCATGCAATGAATAGAAATTAGCCTAAATAAGTCCAAACCCTGCAATCAAAATCTGAATTTCCTTCCTGGACTATTTGGAACTAAGTAATTAGGAGAGAAATACAACTTAAAGCAGGAGATATTGAAATATCTGTCCACATTAAGAGATTTTGTATTTTCATCCCAGAAACAAAGTATATCAAGGCCATGTCCTTAGCTGGTGTACTGTATGCTGCCTCATTGGTTTAAATAAAGTACAGCAGCTTAAAGACTCTGGACCCTTTGGCATAATTCTTTCATTTAAACTCAGCAAATCAAAATAAACTTCAGATTTCTGTGGAATCATGGATCTACCTTTAGGTAAGATAGAGGAAAGCCAAGAATTCTTTTCTAGAGGGATYATCACTCTCTTACATTTCATAATAAATCATTCCCAGGATGAAGATTTTTTCCCTGATGTACAGAGAGCATCAAACTTTTCCCATTGTCCAATTCTTCCTTTTCCAGAGGCAGGTTGCTCCTACAGCCACATGCCTCTGACCCTGGCATCCAGCAAACATTCTAATTGCTTTCCATGGAGCTCCATTTCTCCTGCCTCCCAGTTCCTTCCCCAGAGCACAGCCTCATGAAGGAGTAAAAATTTGACTTTTTTTCTGGATCTGTGTTTCCCTAGAACCTCACCCATGATATATCACTGCTAATCAAGATGCTGCCTACCTCCTATGGCTCTTCTGAGAAGTTATTACCCTTCTCATTCATCACCAAGTCGAGTTAATTCARGCAATCTTCCTGATCCATGGCCTTGCACACTCAATTGCAGTATTTCATGGGATATGGTATTTTGCTGTAATAATAATTTCACCCTTTGAAGATTCAGATAAAGGACAGCAAGACATTTTCAGTAATTAGTGCTACAGTGAGATTCAACATCCCTTCTTGGTGTCTGGGAAGAGGAGAGCTGCTCCAGCAGCACCATCTTTGACACGTGGTGTTTGAAGAGGCACGTGGAGGGAAACAAACCAGAATTTCTGTCAGAGTTCTCTTTTTTCAGGTGTTTTGTACTCAAACTACAAACATGTTGACTCTTTTGTTTTCCAGACATATTGTCTGTGATGAAGGCAGAGCTGGAAAGACTCTGAGAAGAAGAATATAATCCAACTTTCAGTGCTGGCTGGGGAAGGTTGACTCACCCCATACTGCCTTTGATTTCTCTATGGGTAGGGTGGGAAGGGAGGAGAAAAACCAGCTTTTTTCCTACTGAAAAAAAAAGTACAACTCAAGTCCTTTTGTTGCTGATATCTTTTTAAAGAAACCAAGAATTTTTTATTCTTTCAGAGAATGTATACTATGCTCTAACATTTAGATTAACATAGGAGGAAAAATACCTAATATTCAATTGCATTTTAAAGAAATTAATGGAAGAAAGAGTAGGCCCAGGAAAAGAGAAAGTCTCCAAATTTACAGCCTCTAAATTCACTGTGATACAAAATTTTCCGCTGCCAACAGCGACACAGACTGCCAAAAGTACAAGCCTAATGGAAATTTCAACAAACTACAAAACTGCATTTGGAAAAAAAACCACACAGCAATGTTTTCAAGAGTAGATAGGTGATTTGAGACTCTTGAGTACCTCTCTTTTGATAAGCATGTACTCACTTGAATTTAAAAAAAAATCATAACATAGCAAAAGTCAAGAAATGCCTGAGTTTCTCAAAACCATACAATCCCAATGAGAAGCCACTAATGGGATGCCTTCAGGAAACRCTGATCTTCACCATTTTGATCTAACATCTCAGAGTTTAAACACACATTGGAGACTGGAGGGAATGAAGTTATACAGTCATTCTGAAAATTATTCATGTGGGAATTAGAAGGAGAGGTCATATTTGGGCAAAAACTCAATTAACCATAGTAACAGATAAGAGGAGAATAATTGGGAAGAACCAGAGATTAATTACAGAGCCATTTATCCAGTTTCCTGCCCTCTGCCCACTCCCAGCATATACTGCTACCTCAAATACCATCCATTTGCTCAGCAGGGCTGGGGAAAGCAAGAGAGGCCAATGAAAACAGATTTATATCTGAGCCAGCAAATAAACCAGGCTCTGGCATGCACTGGAACTGCAAGAACTTGCCCCAGCTCAACTGTTCACAGACTCTGGCTCTGTTACAAGAGCGATGCTGATGGAGGCACTGCAGGAAATCACCTCCCGGATCCCTGTGCCAAGCATTACTTTGGTAAATTACAAAAGGACACAGTGGCTAATAGGATCAGGACCTGGAGAGCAATAGAAGAAGAGAAAGGACAAATGAATGATGTCTAATATAAAGTGCAGTTTTGTTTGCTCTTCACCACCTGAAGGCAGTAGCTGCTTCACAATATTGCCTGCGTTTATAAGGTCACAGGGTTCTCTGCTAACACGGTTACGGGACTGCAATCGCCATTAATTTCAATAGAAGTTTCAAACATGCAGCACCAGCAAAATAAGGTCTTAAAATTCCACCTGTCCTGCAAGATATTTGTTGTTCTAGAGGGCGAAATCTACTGCATCAAGCAGTTRTTTTTAAAAGTCAAGACAGGAAAAAGAGATGCTGCTTTACCTAGCAAAGTAAGCAGATTTGCAGRCTTCCCTATAGCACTTTATGTGGGTTTAGAGGAAGTATTACACCTCTGATTTCTGTTGAAATGAACTTACCTGACCTAAAAGTCACTTTTTTTAAGACTGCATTTTCCATCACTCCCTATGGACAGCATTTTTGTTACTGTAAACCATTCAATCTGTTACCTTCCCTCCACACTRCTTTGCTTTTTTAGTTAGTTTGCATAAAACCCGAAAATATCAAGCTTTTGCTTGAGATACACTGACTGGTGCAATAGTTGCCCCTAAATTTATACCATTTCCATGGAGTACTCACAATCTTTCTGTGTGCTCTTTCAACAGCTGCTTACACTTGGTCACAAAATAATTAAAAATGTGTTTGTGTTTTAAGTCCAGAATAGCAGTTAAGCCAAAGCAAGCGTCTGATCTTTTACTGCAATGAACCATTTCTTTCCTTGAAGCAATTGCATGTGTTCCTGGCAGCAGAAGGGAGGAGTCTGGAAGTGCTGGGGTTTTGTCAGAGATTTCAGGGACACCCCATTGGTGACAGGCTGCCTGCTTTCCTGCCACCCAACCTCAAAAGGAGCCACCTGCACAACTCAGAGAACAGAGCCCAGCACCAACAGCCCTGGCATGCAGGGAGAGCTGTGAATGCCATCTTCATTTTCCTGCTCTGAAGCGCCACAGAAGCACCATAAACCCCCAGAAGATACAGAGGGAGGCACTGGATGGAGCAAAGACGCTGACAAAGGGGGCTGGGAAAAAAACCAACAGCAAAAAGCTTTTTTTACCACCTTACTCCAACTTCTTACATGCTCAGGAAGCTTTAGAGCCATGCATGGGCACACATGATCTCATGATACAGCAGCATCAGACCAAAATGAGGTACATAAAGTAGATTAAATGCATCTATCAGTAATAAAAAGTGAACTMGGCCAAGACTATCTACAATCCCAAGTTTACTGCTGGCAGTACTGAAACTGGAGCTGCTGTCAAAAGTGACACCCAGGAAGATCTGGAGACCTCTACTTCAGAGGCAAGAAAGGTGGCTGCTACATGTTGTGTGCTCAGGCTCAACCCAGAACAGCTGCAGCATTTACTCTCCAAGTATAGCTCATACTGGCATTACTGTGATATTGGAGGTTAGGGTAACATTCAGAATCACCACTCAACAAGCATTTTGGCCTAAAAAACTCACTTTCTTTTCCTATTTTCTTTCTTTACCTCACAAAATAGCATTGCAGTGGAAACCACAGCTAACTTAGCCACAAGATATACAACAGCACATTTAATTGGTGACAAAAGAAGAGAAATGAGTTTATTTCCTGCCACATCTCCAAATGGGCTCTCACTCAGACACTGCAGTGAGCAATAACAGTAAATGGAATAAACCAGCTYTGTGGCAGGTTAACTTTATCCATATTAAGGGTTTCATTTACCCTACTGCAGCTTTATTGGTACAATGTCCAGGTACAACYCAAGTCCTTCTTACACACCACACTGCTGTCCCAGTGTGTAACAAGTCCTGCTTTAACCTGTAAGCCCAGGAATCAAATCCAATAACCTTGAGGCTGCACAAACCTTGGCACAGAYTGCAGRGGGATGGGAACTGGATGATCTTTAAGGTCCCTTCAAACCCAAGCCATTCTATGAGTCCACAATTCTCTGCTATGAAATGAGTACAAGCACATTGAGGAGTGCCAGGAGCACTGGCAGTACCAGCTCCTGGCTCCCACAGCTGCAGCATCCTTGGRGACACCCAGCTCAACTCAAGGCAATCACATCCTCAGCTGAGCAATCCCACTGTTACTCATCAGTGGCAGTAGATAAACCCACCAACACATCCCAAAATCAGTGGATTTGCTGCTGACAGTTGTGACTAACACAGCTGAATCAATCTGGGATATGTATTTGGGAAGTGGATGGGCAATCTCTAAGCAGAGGGCCATACAAAGAGCACCTGCACTGCCCTTTATTTCCAGCTTGCTCCCCACAAGTCAGCAGCCATCAATGCTGAAGTTTAAAACAGAACCAGCTGGAAGAGCACTGGTGCAGTGCACTGGGAAATCCCAGCCCAGCCAAAGCAAACCCCTGGTGAAGGTTTTGTTATTGCCAGTGGGGTGTTACCAAGGCTGTCAGAGACAATGAAAACACAAAATGCAAATAGACTGCCTGTTTCCCCACAGAAATGAAAATCACTCCAGTTCCATTATTAATGCACTTGGGCTCATTTGTCAAGAATTTCAGAAAAATGAGTTCAAAACCAAGAAAACCTCCAGCATTTTTATGATAATGCCAGTAAAGTCTGYGGGATGGAAGATTAGGCTGCACACTGTGCTTCTTTCCCAGAAAATCCCTCCCCACCATTTTAGATTATTTTAAATCAAAATGAGGAGAAAAATGAGCTGTTTAAAGCATCAGTAAACAAAGGCCTCTTACTAGTAGGCCTTTATCCACAATTTATGCCAATTTTGTATTTTGTTTCATATGAAAATGTAGTGCCTTCAGCCTTCCTCTAAAGGAGGACTACTGCTACTACTGCTTTTTACACTTATTCAGACCATCATTTATTTACCATTTCCTTTTTTGTTTTCAATTCAAGAAGAATGTGTTCTTTTATCAGTTATTTATTTAGGATTTCAAGTAAATTGATTTTTCCCTTTTATGTGCACTGCACAGCTRAAACATGCAAATAGATGAATCCCATTCTACTCATTTGTTTGATTTTCTCTCTCCATTCATCTGAGTTTCCAAATTCTCTTCCTGCACCTGGCAGCTCCCCTAATGCCCTGTGCCACGTGACACTAATCCAATCTTTTAGGTGCCATTCTAATTGCAATAAGTTGCARCAATGAAGAACGTGGATGAACTTGCACCTGCACACAACAGTGACAACATCATGATTCTCTCRGCTCAGAGAACTCAAACAGCCCCTCACACCCCATGTCCTCAGCAATTTGTCCAGTCCAGGTCACCCAACTGAGTCTGTATCTGCCTCAAAAGCTGAAAGATCAGAAATCAGAGGTAGAATTCTCTCTGAGCCCCACAAAATCTGCTCTTGATTTGCCTGCAGGAAAATAGCAGAGCGCTATTTTCAGACTTTTCCTCCCCCATTACGGATGCAAGCACATATGTGCTCATCTCTCTACTTTGCTCTCCCCGAGCCTGGCACGTACCCAAGGGACCATGAGGAGAGACTCTCACAGCATGCTGGAGGGGAGGAAATAAGTGCATCAAGGAAACAGTGTAATAAATCCACACCTGTCAGGGAAAGGSTGCCCACAGCAACAAACCGCACAGGAGCAGACTGTTTCCGTCAGTTTTACAAAACTCGCCCCAAAGTGATAGAAAATGAGATGGAGATGGGCAAATTACAAAGCAAAAACTGGAATGCAAATGTCCTGACACTGTTCTTCACTCCAGTTCTCCTACAGATTTTCTCCACAGCCTCAGGAGAGCTTGAGGAAAGGGCTGTTGCTTTCTTTCTCTTTTATCAGCAGCTACACTGGGTCAAGTAGAGAAGTCTCCATAACTCTCAGTCTTGCTGAAGGCACCAGAGACACAATGGAAAATGACAGGAGCCCACACCAAAAGGCTTTTGGATCTAATTCATCATCACCAGGTTGAAAAGCGAAACTGAATGCACACACTGCACTGCAGAGATGGCCTTCATAAGGCCCAGCTCGGCACCACAGCTCAGGGTCCACACCAATGCCAACCCCTTGGTGGAAGCACCATGTCCTGCTCAGCTCCCAGGAATCCAGTAATGTGTGATGTGCTTGGCAAAGCTGTGAAGCCACTGTAAAAATCTACTTCGTAATTTTCCCTGTTGAAGAGTTTAAGTCTCTTYGTTCTGTTTTAATGGAGTAATTCATCACCCGATTCCTTTTAAAGGTAACTAATATAGATAGATTAGATAGTAAGATGTGATACATAAAGAATAATAGTCCATTATTAATAATAAGTTTCCAATATATTATAATTTTGTGTGATTGATTAGAAAGTCCGTTGTTTTACTCTAACATCTTTTTAAAGACTTCTCAATATCAATTCAAGATTAAAAAGTTAAAGGCAGCTTAATCATCAGTTCTAGATGTAACTTGGAAGAGTATTGGGTTCAGGAGCACTCAAAATTGTTACCTGGCTTCTTGACTATGAAAGAAGGAGCATTTTATTCCACACCCCATTTCAGCGTCACTCTATCTCAATTGCTTAATAATTTCAAAAGTCTTTCCCTAAGAACAGACAAAATAATCAGCTTAGGAGTCAAATGGGTAGGACTGATCCAGTTGCTTGTAGAATTACAATTTCTTCATTATTCTTTAAAGAGCAGCACCTCTCCATTCTCTGTTAACTTCGACAGAGATTCGCTGTTTGAATCTGGTTTGCAGATATTTTTAAAGCAGACATTTGGTCTGGATTAGGTAGCATTCCTCACCCTGTGCACCAATTAACTAGTCATGAAACTTAGGAAGATAAGTACATTTGCACCAAAATATAGTCACCTTGTCTGCAACCCAGCTACAGTCCTGAGCCACAGTTTTCCAGGGTCTTTCAGAAAGTTATTTATTTATCTTACTGCAATAACTCAGTTAACCTTTGTGACATATCAGCCCAGGTATTCAGCACATGCTGYACATCTGTGTGAAGAACCTTGTAACAATTTCTGCTTCCAGACACAAAACTTTAAAAGCAAATTCAGCCCTGTCATTGTTCTAATAACCTTGATTAAACCTGAAGAAAATTGACTCTCCAGCAAAACTAAACATGTATTACAAGAATTACTTTTTAACCTCTATTCTAATTCTGGCAATTTTAAATTTCAGCCTGAAAACCATCTCCAGTCCCTTTCATGAATGATAATTCAGTGGAATTACACTGAAAAAACAGCCCTGCACCTGGACATTATTATCTCTCTGAAAAGGACATTTTTAACCGACAACTTTCAATAAAAATCACAGAGCAGTCAGGAGTTTAAGGACAGAAACCTTGGATAAAGGTTTTATGTGATAAGCAGGAGCAGAGTGACTGCAAACCCCACCTTCTCTCATGGAAGTGGGACCCTGTTGAGGTGCATTGCACATCCCCTGTGCTGCCAAGAGGCCAAGAAGGGTCATGAACCAAAACACCAACAGGAAAATCACTGTGCCCTCTCCCCTGCTCCGCAGGGACAAGGGACAGACCTTCCCAAGCGCCTCGTACCTGCACATGCACACACAGACTACCCAGGGCAATGGCAGAAAATGAGTTCATGTTTCAAACAATGAAATTAATACACTGGCAATAGAATATGCAATTTCCTTGTTTATTGCCTTTCAAGGCAATGCCATTGCCAGAGGTTGTCATTGTACCAACAGGCAGAAAATTAATTTGACATRGTTTCAAAGCAGCACACAATTGAGTCCCAGGGACCTCTCAGCTCTGCTGTTGTGTCCCAGAAAAGGATGAGCCTTTCCCTTTCTGTCCTTTCCCATCCTCTCTCTTGCAGCATTACTTTTCCCAGGACACTCAAGAAACAGGGACCAAGCAGACCTGTRGCAAACAGAGTTTTCAGGCAGAAAAACCCAGAAGTGTGCAAAAAAAGGAAAATATTTTTGTCAAGATAATGTGCCAGATTTCTCTTCTGTCAAAGAACAAACAAAAACGTGGCTTCCAGTCAGAATGTTTTAGTTCCTCTCATTTGAAACAAAAATCTATATACCAATTAAGGTTACTCTCAAATCATACTTTTGGAGCTAGAGAAACCCTTTGTTTTGCCAATGTCAAAATGGGATATATATTATTATGATCAAACTTTTATTCTACATTATACATTAAAAATTTCCATACTCCTCACTTGGGCTTTAAATCATAATTTCACCCAAGACTAACTTCTCTCTGGAATAGCAGAGCAGGGATCTATACAACCTGTCTGCACACTTAGATCAGCATCAAAGCAGCTCTTTCAATATTAACATGCATTTCAATCAGCTCAAAAAATGCTCTCATTAGCAACAAAAAAATCCAAAATATCCCTCAGCTGCTCCATAAGCTCCATGTCCTCCTGCAGTGCCCATCCTGGGCACCCACCAGCAGCTGTTAGAGGAAGGGCACAGCTGGACAAGAGAGCAGTGTCTGAAATCAATGGCCAGATAAAGAGTCCTCTCTTTTCTGATAAGTGCACAGACATTACCATCAACAAGGAGAAACAAAAAGGAGTGTTAGCACAACAAACTGAGCAGGAGGRGCTTAATCAATAGCCAAGCACAAAATTACCTCAGCAGATTTCAGCTCAGTTCGATAGAAAATGCAGATTCTGCAGAAGATAAATAAATATAAAAAGCGAGTGTCTGTCTGCCAGCCTGGTGGGGAAGGGTGTCCAAACAACCCTGCTTGGGCAGCTCTACTCAGCCCTGCTCGACTCGCAATCCAACATCAAAGCTGAAAAAAGAAAACAAAAAGGAAAAACCAACCAGAGATGAAAGCTTCGTTTGGAAGGAAATACCATGCAACCTTTCTGGCCCAAATTGGGCAGATTATATCTGGGCTTTATTCTGCTGTCTATCACAGGCCTGGCAATTCAGAGCAATTTGGCCAAGCCATTAGTCTTATGCTAAGCAGGGCTTCTCCTCCCACTGCCTGCTCTCAAATTGTCTTGGTAGATAGTGGCTCCCTGCTTTTCCTTTCTCTAAACCACTGTAGTTTCTGTTTTAACATCATTCCCTCCAATGTGACACAATTCTTTTCAACGTTTAATGTTATTTTCCTATCTCTAAAATGGAGTAAAGAAGTGTTTTAAGAACTCTGCGTAATCATTGTTGACAACAAAGATGTGGAAAGTTTTCCAGAAACAACCAGCAATGGAAATCCTTAGGGATGATGAATATCCTCACCTGAGTCTGCTCTCTGTACACAAAGCATTGGCAGCCACCATGAGCAGCAGTGATGCCCWTCCTTTACTTGCAGTTGTAAACATTTTGTCCTGGGTCTACAGTCATTCAGGCCTCAGGCTTCTCTCCCTTCCCATTTGGATCCTATTCAGGAAAAAAACCTAAATTCATCCATGTTCAGACCAAAAAACTCTGTCTTGAACCAAACTTGAAATACAGGGCGAAATTTTTCCTGCTGGTGATCACGTTCAATATACATTTCTATCAAACTATTTCTCTTCATTACAAAAACAATAAAATCCCAAATAATGACAAAGGCAAGAGCAGTGGGTTTCAGTTTCTTATTAGAAGTTGAGCTTGGCCATAATGTTATTCATATGAAATCTGATATGAAACCACCTGGGTGTCATGATGTTTTTTATATTACAGTAAATTCAATGCATTCAGGATGCAGAAAAATCTCATTTGGGACTGCAAAGCAGCCAAGAGTCTTTGCAGATTCCCCAGGAGCCAGGAGAACAGCAAATCACAGCAGCTCTCCCAGGTGATGCAGAAGTAAAATAATCCTGTGTAGCAGCACCAGCATCTGTTTGCAGCAGCAGAGAGTGCTTTACAAACTTTAATAAATGTAAACCTTACAAATCTCTCCTTATACAGATGGTTTATGGTTACCGTTCCTCACAGAGGAGAAGCAAGGTGCCAAACACTGCCCCTGTGGATGTGGCATCACCCTGTTCCAGCCAGGGTGTGTGGCTGCAGGTCAGTGCACAGCTCCTGCCCCAGCACCATGCACCTCCCGTCCCAGCAGGACCAGCAGGGTCCCAGCACAGAGCCAGAGCATCTCTTGGCAGGGCAGTGTGAGACCCCAGCCCAGGACCCTCTCACCTCCCCCAGCACAGCCAGTGCCAGGACACACAGCCTCTGCTACCAGAGACCTCGACGTGCAGCTTGTCAATATTTCATTATCAGCACACAGCTGACCTCTGAATAACTGTCTGCAGTGTCCAGCAGCCCAGACTGCCTCCCTGCTGCCAGCCAGRAACATCTGTCCCTGTCCCCTCACCATGGCACAGAGGCAGCAGGGCAAGGATCACATTGCCCCATTATTTGTGCTGCAGAGATTCTCAGCAGCATTAAACTCACAATGTTGTATTTGTCCATCTTATCAAGAATTAGGGAGTCCAGGCAGGAGGTCTATGGGCAGAACAACAAACCCAGAGCTGACTGAGTGAAGTGTCTGCCACAAGAATCTTTAAATTATCTGGCTTTCCGGGGGCTTTACGTGCCAGTCAAATGCCAGCCCTCTCCCTTCCTTATTCCACCCACCAGGGGAGCTGTGTCTGCTCCCCTCCCAGCCTCTGCTGCTCCAGGGAGCACTGGATTCAGCCTTTTSTGGCTGCTGGGGAGGGTCTGCCCTCCAGGGAGAAGGAATGCCACCAGAGCAGTGCATGGCTGACACTGAGATGGCTTCAGCTACAAAAAGCATTTCCTTAGCACACTGGATTTCTTTGCAGTATCTCCAGGCAGAAGGAGACTCTGGAAAGGGCCTCACTTGGGAAGAGCCCCAGCACACCCCGGTGTGACAGATACTCAGCATCCTCCTCCTGTGGAGGCCCCAGCCTGCTGAGCCAGGTACTGTGAGACCTGCTGCCAGCTTGGCACAAAGCACCTCTAGGGAGATGTCATAAAATCCCTGGATGCTGTTGTACTTTTGGTTTATAAAATCAGGACAAGATTTRTGACTTTCCTACAGGCAGCTGACCCAGGCCCATCACACCAGTTATGCCCCACCAGAATCAGACTCTGTATYAGCAGATTGGTGTGATAGCACACAAACCATGCCTGCAGATGCCACAGCACTCACACCACAGCTGGCACCGTGTGGAGGAGAGGGAAAAATACTATCAGTACAGAAGGCTCATGCACAATAAAATATTCTTTCTATTTTCTACTTCTACCATCCTTGGAGCATCCTGAAGGAATGGATAAGCCATCCACCAAGGACTCCAATGAAACCTGGTGCTCTGAGGCAGCTGATGCCACCACCAAAAGCTGCCCAWTAAAATGCTTTGTCTGGGTTTGCCAGATATTCACAGGAAAGGAGAGCAGTCAGAAACAGCCCAGCTGAGCACTGCTGCTGTCATTACCTGCAAGGAGACAGAGAGGAGGGAAAAAGCTTMTTTGGTTTCTTTGAAGCTTATTTATTCCAATGGCAATGTTATCAGAAAGGATMATTTTTCAAGCCAGTAAAAGCAGCTCCTGCTCTCTAATTTCACCCTCACACACATCAAGTGCTTCTATGGACTATAAAATCCTAAGATTTGGGGGAAGATCTTAAACTCTACATACCCAACCTATGCAACGAGCAGCCCCTGCCTCAAATTCARCCTGGTCCATGTTTATGACATTAACAGCCCAGTGCTCACGTTGCTGGCTTGGGACAGACATWCAGCAAGCAAAGGACAGATTCCTATCACTGCACGTTCTCTTCAAAATTTTTGCTTTTCTCATCATAGGCTGAAAACCAGACTGAGAAGTTCAAACTTTARTGGAGTTCTTCTAGAGAACATCCATTCCTGTCAAACTGAACATATAAGCAATACCTGCATCCTGGACAAACAAAGTCAAACATAAATGTGAACAATGCTCATTGTGTTCTGAAACACAAACCCCAGTTTTTTACCCATTATTTCAATTAATTAAATTTCAAATTTTGTATCATGCTGAAATAWTAATTCAGTTCCACTTACATATGTTTAAGGTACTATAATATGTTTTCAAGTAATTGAAATAAAATATTTCATCATATTAAAATTTCAGAAATATAGAAAGGTAATAACAYGATCTTATTGAAATAATAAAGAAGYTGTGAATAAYTCACAAACTTTTCTTTAGTATTTGTCTTTCATCACATAATTGCATCTTCTCATTTCAGTTCTAGTTGTCTTGAAATGAAAAAATTTCCCACCAAAAGAAAATTTCAGGTTCTCACTGGTTCAAGTCCTTGACAGAAAATTCATCTTGGACTAATTTATAAGACAGAAAAAAATAATAGAAAGCAGATCCAAGTGAGCAATTACCTAATCTATGAGGCTTCTGGAGTGCTCAGTTCAGTTTCAAAACATTAATTTGTTCAGCAATTATGGCAGGAAGATGTTGTCAGACCCCCACAGCAGGAAGGGACACAAAAAGTCTCCCTTTCTGCCAAATGTTTGTCCCTGAAATATCTGCTGCAAATTATCYACTGCTTCCACAGCGAGCAATGCCCTCAACAGGTGCAGAAAACCTGTGAGGGTGTAGAAATCAGAGCTGAGGGACAAAAACAGAACCATTCAGAAGTTAACTGGACTGTGGCACAGACACCTCTCCCGTGCCTAAAGGGGCCACAAGAGAGCTGGGCAGGGACTTGTGACAAGGGCAGAGAGCGACAGAAGRAGGAATGGCTTCACAAGGACAGAGGTCAGGGTTGGACAAGGTATAAGGAAGMAATTCTTCCCTGTGAGGGYGGTGAGGCCCTGGCACAGGCTGCCCCGAGGAGCTGCGGCTGCCCCATCCCTGGAAGTGYTCAAGGCCACRYTGGATGGGGCTKGGAGCAATGGAGTCTAGTGAAAGATCACTCCCCAYAGCAGGGGGTTGGAACTGGATGAGTTTTAAGGTCCCTTTGAATCCAAATTATCATCAAAGTGAGCCCCAGCACTGTCCTGCACCCACTGGCAGTAAACTCAGCATGAACATCCCAGGTTAGAAAGGGATTGCTGCCCTTCCTTTAACCCCAGCCCCACAGACAGACAGGAGCAGGCTCCCTGCCCAAGCCCCACACAGACAAGAAGGAATGSCTTCACAAGGACAGAGATCAGGGTTGGACTTTCTTGGATGCTCACCAGCTGCCCAGCACTCCAGCACCACAAGTCCTGCCATCAATTGTCCTTCTTGTCCAAAACTGGACAAGATAAATTGGACAATTTTGTCCTGAGCAGACCAGAAGTTGGACTTGATGATCCTTTGAGAATCCTTTCAAGTCAGGATATTCTAGTATTCTACAAACATTAATTTCCCTCAATATATTAATGCACATGTTCTATGCACATGAATCAGCTTGAAGAAATACTACGTTTGCAATTACATATTTTTCTTTGGCATAAAATCCTCCACTTTTCAGTCACTCAGCCTTGTCTGCCTCACTAAAGCAATAAATAGCTGAAATGCCTTTTGCTCAAGCTTTTGCATGAGTCATTTTAGTAACCTCCTTCCATCAGGTGGTTTTGTTTAGCTGGTGTTAAAAACCCACACTCTGCAGCAGGGGAGCAATTTCTGCAGCACAAATCAAAGCAGGAGTCTCTGAAATGTACCTTTCTTAGACAAAAAAAAAAATTAGACTTAGTGATAAAACAGAATTCAGACAATTTTTGCTACTTTCATTAACAGGACAAATCCCAGTCCAGCAGTACAGGGTAGCAAAGGGAAACTCATGGGAAGTGTGGCAGAGAATGGAGCTGATGTAAAAAGCTGCTCCAACACAGAGAGGATATAAAGGAGAGTTCAATATTTCTTCTGCACTCTTCATCCTTCTTCTAAAGCATACCTGTTATCTCACAGCTGAAGGGTTCCCTGCCCCAGGCACCACTTCCATCAGGATTTGAAGAGCAATAGTCCACCTTGCAAAGCCTGGTCATGGAGAGCAGCATTGCACAGTTACTTGCCTTTCTCCCGGATTTATGGTGAAAGCCCAGAAAAAATGTAAAGAGGCCATAAAGCTTTATACAAATCACCTGAGRGATTTTACATTTTGTTATCTAGGAATTAAGAAGTTATCATTAGAAATTATTTTGTCTGGCCCTGTTGCCCCCTGCAAATGAGTCAATCCTSTCCAGGAGCAAGTCGACAAAGGTCCAACTCCACCAGGATGGGGATACACAAGATCTCATCAGACAGCTGCCACCCTGTCACCATGATATTTCCTGAAAAATCCTCTTTGCCCAGTATTTTCTCCTGGAAAGCTGAAAAGCCTCAGAGAGGAATGAAAACAATAATTATGTGATTGCTTCTGCTGTGTTTGCTGCTTTGGAATGTGGCTTGGACATTGTTTACCAACAGGTGAATGCTTGATTGGTTCCATGTGAATTGTTTTTTCTTAATGGCCAATCAAGGCCAGCTGTGTTGGACTCTTGAGTCAGTCATGAGTTTTTATTATTCATTCTAGTTAAACCTTCTGATGTCTCCTTTCTCTTTCTTTAGTATAGTTTTAGTATAGCATTCTATCATATCATAAAATAATAAATCAGCCTTCTGAGAATGAGTCAAATTCTCATCTCTCACCTCATCCTGGGGATGTCACAAACACCACACCACCCCTTCACTTCCTGAGGAATTTTAGATTTATCATTACTAGTTTTTTCTTGCCTCCATTATCAGAGGAGGCTCATCCTGAAGCAAGGCACATCTCCAGGAGCACGTGTGACAGGTTAGCTCAGCAGCAAAACCAACAAGCTGTAAAGCCAGGGCAGTAATGACCTCATGCATTACAATGCTCGCTGTGTAATAATGCCACGTATAAATAACAGACTGCAAAGATCATTAAAGCCAATCAAAAGTATAGATTAGCCCATAAAATCTGTTTAATGTCTCCTATATTCTGATACACTGTGAAAGAGAAACTCCAGTCAGCAGTGGATGCAGGTGCTCGGCAGCAGCATTGGGCTTTCATCACCCTCACCTTGGAGCTTTCCTTCCACTCCTGCATTATCACTGCAATTTTTTACATCCTAAATCCTCCACCAGGAGAGGTGTAGCTGATGATTGTGGCCATATTTCCGCTGTAATTTCCAAAAAACCATCAGATCCAGCACAGCTGCTCTGCCAGCCCCAGTCTCAGCACCCCAGCCTGGTAACACCACCATGGGGATCTCTCCTGTGGTGCAACAAGTATGGACACAATCACAGTCACCAGCATTGGAAGAGACCTCCAAGGAGATCTCTTGATTGATTGGGTTGATTGGGTTGATCCAACCATCAACCCAACCCTGCCATAATCACACCTAAACCAAACCCCAAGTGCCACAGCCAGACTCCTGTCTAACATTTTCAGAGATTGTGACTCCACCACCTGGGCGACTTATTTGAATGCCTAATCACTCTTCCAGTAGAAAAAAAAAATTAATATTTAATCTGAACCTCCCCTGACACACAGCTCTCTCCASTTTCCAAGTCAGTTAGAGAAGAAAMTTTTTCATGATAATGCACCCTTTTAGCAAAATCTTTATCATCTAGGGGGAAAGCAGCTGCTTCTCATGTTCTCCATAACAGACTGCCAAGGGACACCAATTTCCTAAATGTCTATTCCTACCTGAGCAACTGAGATCACATATGCTCATTTTCTGCTTCTCAAAGATGTGCTTCACAAATACGTATCACAGCCGATGTTTCTATTTACAGTATTTCCCAATTAGATTTTATTTAAGTTTACTTACCAAAATACATGGATGTGTCTACCCTGCCAGCATGGTATTATGCATGGAAAAAAGAGAGATGGGCAAACAGGCGAAGAACAATTCACCTCCATCAGCATTTGGCAAATCCTCTCCCACATCCACAAAAGCTGCTAATATTAACAGATGGCAAATCCTTCCTGCTTGGAGACAGACACCAAATCCTGACCTGAAAGGCCACCTTTGTGGTCTCACTTTCTCCCATTTCACAGCAGAGCAATCTTTAAAGCCCAGCAAACTCTATTCTGTGCTCATATATTCTCTGGATGAGGAGCAGGGTCAGCTTGCCTGCCACCTTTTAAAACAGCTGCACTAGCAAGAAGGCTAAAATGAGAATTTTCCAGGAAAGACTTCATGTTTTACCTTGCAGATCAGACAATTTAAGCCATGTTGTATATGCTAATAAAAGCAATTTCTTAAGTTACCATTTAGTATTAGAAGTGTCTGCTACAGGAAATAAATTCAGCAATTAATATTGGCCATAACCTTACAGCAACAATTTTTTWAAGTAATTTCTTATTTTTTAAGAACCACAACTTGTGCTGAAAGCACACTTGCATTTTATTACCCCTAAATGTTTAACTACCATAACTAATGCTTGATTAATAAATGACTAGCTACTGCTGCTACTTGAAACCTCACAATTTAGATATGGCAAATTATTTGCCATTGAATATTGTTCCTTCTCAAGCAGCAATATAGGGAGAAAAAGATCAAAAAAGGAAAACAGGTTTAATTCATGGTGTCTCTTAAGCATCAGTCTATTGTTCCAGCCAAGTTCATTAAATGTTGGATAAAGGTATRATGTTTATAGGCCTTGTTTAAATGTGAAATTGTGGGACAAAAAAATCTTACTAAGTTTATGTGACCAGACTTCCACAGTTCAGATCTCAGCTGGACACATCCCTTTCAGAGGTTTCMTCAAGGCAACAGAGAATTCATAATGCTTTTGGGGGATCCTGCAGGAAGCCAGCCTACATTCAGCACCTAGAATGAACCTCCAAGTGAAAGGCAGGTATTATGGGTGGGGGTCTTTTGCTTGTTGGATTTTGGATTTGTGTGATATGGGACTTTTTGGGAGGATTAAGAGGTTTTTTGTGTGTTTGGTTTTTGTTTTTTGTTGTGGATTTGTGGTGTTTTTTTAAAGTCTCAGACACTATTTTCCCTCTTTATTTTTTTATTTATTAAACATGCCATTAACTCACYGAGTTGGTAGCTATAGAAGCATAAAGACTTTGAGACTAATTTGAATTAAAATGAAACATTATGGATAAWACTTGTTTGCTTCCAGGCCTTCACAATGGAGCCTTAAGGGAAAAAAATTGCAAAAGAAAATATGAATTGGACTTCAAAGCTGTTAAAACAGTCTCTGGCAAAAGGCCTTACCTGGGGTGCCTGGTTTTTTCAAATGCAAATATGTGAGACATTTAACTATGCATGAAGCAGATCTCAAGTGCTTTCTATTGCTTCAAATGTTCCTCTCCCCACATCTCATTTCCTAAATGCTTGTGCCTTTTAGGTGGCAGCTGATTTAGCAGCTTCAACTTGATTTTCTTGGAGAGAAGTTATAAGTGATTCTCAGCCTGGGGGCTGCAGCACAACACCCCAGAGCCAGCCCTGCTTGCTCCTCACCTTCACACTTTGGGTGGTTCACAAAGCCCAGGGAAGTAAATTTTCCCCAGCCCCGATCCTGCACGATGTCAAGTTTATAAATATGGCTTTCAATTAAAATTATATCAGCAGAGTTACATGACAAAATAGAAGAACCAGCAGAATGGGATAGAAGAAGCAGAATAAGAAATCTTAGCAAGCAGCAGAATAAATCTTCCACTCTGGACAATTTTAAGGGAAAATAGTGCAGTTAATGGAAATCTCACCATGCAGCCAAAAAGAAGAAAGCAGAATTGACAGCTATGAATCAACTACTGCTCTGTTTTTCCAAGACATCAACAAAGGTTACAACCTGCTGCACAGCAGCTGTGGACACAGCTGTCATTTCAGATTTTATTTCATAATATCTGCTTTTGAATTAGGCAGACTTCAACACTGATTAGGAACAGGCTTTTCTCCTACAAATGCTTATAAGAAGAAATGCTTTCCCACAAGCCACATGGCCCTACAGCCCTTTGGCTTGCTCCAGAGATACATCAAAAATATCCAYCCCCATAATCACAGCCTTTTTATCTGGGCAGGTCCTTCTAAGTGCTCAGTACTCTGAATTCTCCATCACTATCAATAGTGTTAACAACTAATAGTCAGTAATTTTTCAGAACTCCTTTCAAGCCTTTCAGGAACTTACTTGTATGAAATATTAACAAGAAAAATGTTCTGAAGTACTAATAAATTTGTCTCTCTCCAGCCTCTAACAGAGATGAAGAGCTGTACAGGGAGTTTTCAAGTTCTCTTTAGGTCCTGGGGGTCTTTGGGGTGTTGGTTGGTAGCATCATCCCACAAACAAGCAGGGATTTCACCAACCCAACACAAGTAATAGAACCACCAGGACAGCCCTCAGCCCCCACAGGTCATGGACATTCTCCATCCCAGTATCCAGGGATACCCCAGCTCTGGGTTTAAGCAGCCAGCCACTTCTCAAAGCAAACAGCCAGGCTGACAAATGTGTTTAACTGCCTAAGGATGCAGAAGAGTTCCCAGGGAGAGCTGCTGAAATCCTTTGAGTGAGTGGCTCCAATTTTCTCTCATCTGCGTGCATAAACTGCCCATGAATCCCACAGGCTGGCAGCAAAATGGGTCTGAAACCCAGAATATTTCTGCTTGTGCCAAGAGTTTCCCTTTCCATGCAGGGCACCTTTATCCAAGGTTAGAAAAGCAGCCAACAGCTCCATGTGCAGGTGATGCCCATCAGTCACACACAGACCATCCATTTCTCATCCACAGGAGCACCAAGCCAAGGTGTCTGCACATTTAATTGAGATTATAGTGGGAATTAATGATAAGATTAACAATCTCTAAAAATGATGTCACAGGACAATACCCATAACTGCAGTAGATCTTAYAAAGGACAGTCAGACAATTAAAAAATGCTATTGAAGAACACGTGGATGAAAAGAAAATGACATGGGGCACTTCTGGTATGAGATAGTCATAAAGTTTGTTTTTTAGGGCCCAAAAATTCCTTTTAAGTTTGAAAAAGTATGAGATATTTCAAAATGTGTACAAAAAAATAGAGATTAATCTCAGGCAGACAGAAACAAGAGAAGGAGAAGAGTCATCAGATGTGTGAAGAGCCAATCCCACGGGAACAATGACAAAAGATGGAAAATTAACAAGTAAAATTCCTCATAGTTTGCGCAGGTTGCCTTTTGTAATTCAGTAGGAGTTATTATACAGCAAAATTCAAGGGGATAAAAATCCATTACAGCTCTTCTCTAAACCCTGCTCCAAGGACTCTTTGTCTAAAAGAACTGTATTTTAATCTGTTTGCCAATTTTTTTCAATACAATTCTTTAATACAACACTGTGTGGAGAATTTCTGGCTAGAAGGAATGTTTGGTGCATTATTTCCACTGTTTAGTTCTTCACCTCTTCCAGCTASAGACATAACAGGGCACAGGAAGATAGCCCTTCCACATGAAGTGTTAATAAACTTTTAATAATAAAACATTTCTCCAGGCATCAAATCCTGTCCCTGCTGAGGACATTGGAGTTTTACCATTAACTTCAGTGGAACTGAGACACACTCTCAGGCTATATATTTCATATAAATTACATTGCCATTAGACTTGATTCCCAACAGAAATTACATTCATAAAACTCTAATACTTGTGACCTCCAAAACAAATCCAAATACTTCTTGCATCCATGCACACACAGMGGTTTTTTTTCTCTTTAATTTGTCTTAGTTGCTGTAGCACTAATGGAGATTATTTTTTCTCCTTTTAGGCTTCCATCAGGAGTTCCTCTTATTTTAAAAGCTAAGGTTTGTTCTTTCTGAGCTTGACACCCATGARCACAAGCCCTGTTGCAGAACTGTGCAGGAGACACGAGCTCAGCAGTCCTGCAGGGGCTCTGGAGAGGTTCAGCCTGGAACTTCCCTTCTTGGAGGAGGTTGAGCACACCCTCAGCTGGCTCAGCACCAAAAAAAGCATTCTTTGTGCACAGAGCTGAAGTGCATAATAAATCATAACTCAGTTTTGCCAGCATGCCAGGAAGGCTGGATTTCCCCTTCCCAATCTGCCTGCTGGCCTCGCCTGCTCTCCACTCACAGGAGTGTGGGGAAGGCACAGCTCCAGCCAATATCAGTTTGCATTTCTGTCATACAAAGCACACAAATTCACCCAAATTCAACACAACAGCCAGGACTTGTCTGAGGTAATGGACATCCTCATAACCTTCTGTCCAAGCCACCCCAATTGCAACGTAAGAAACCTCTTGGGCTCTGTGGAAACCCAACACAGATTTTGGGAGCCCCAAGAGCATGTCTGGCCTCTCCTGACTCAGCTTCAAAGRTCAAGCACATTTTTAAATGTTTTTAATTGTGTGGAATGGTAGGTCCATCCAACACAGAAAGCCAGGAACCATGACCAGGGTCTCCAGACTGTGTCCCATCTCTCTGGTGCTGCCCAGTGAAGCCCAGCCCATCCAACTCACAGCAGGCAGCCAGCAGTGCTGGGTGAGATATTTTTTTAGCAGAGATTTTCTCACGAGTTGTCACTTGCAGGTGAATCCTAATTGCTTGATTCAACTGTTCCTTTTACCACAAACCAAAACCTCTGGTCTGTTATAAAAATATCCTGAGTTTGTATTCAAGACCTTTGGAAATCTAACACATTTTCACTCTTTGGAAGAAGAGTAAAAACCAGCTCCCCAACATGCAGAATTTAGCAATTTGCATRTGAAATTAAGTTTTCATATCACATGAAATCAAGTTTTATTTTTCATTTCTAAATCCCACTTTTCTCGTCCTCTATTCTCCCAAAGTCAGCCAGATACCCACAATGGTGAATGATTATTCACCAAGCAACCCAGGGAAGAAGGGAGTCTGGCAGGGTTGCAGGATGTTGTGGAGGCTGTAGATACCAACAGCAGCTTTAAACAAGGCACGAAGTGCTAAAAACTGTGAATTAATCTACATTAGTCTCCCTGCTTTACCAGCTAGACAGGTCATTTAAAGCTGCTGTATCTTCACACTGCACTGCCAACAGCACTGGAGACATTTTCACAATTCATCCTCTAAAGCAGTATGCTCTAATTATTATTTCTTTGTCTTCTCCCTTGGGCTTTGCCCATTAGGTAGTGGGAAATCAGAAGGATATATGCAATGGTTATTCTTTCATCTTCRTGGCTCTTAAACTGCTTCTCCAGCTTATGTCAATGTGTGAGTAATTGTGCCAACATGTAAGAATGGATGTGCTTAACTATAAAGAACATTAAAAAAGAGAAAAAATGTTGTTATTCAGATGCCAGCTAGAGATGCTGTAGTCKGCAGACATTTTCCTGGTTTTTACAAGCAAAGGGCATTTCTTCTGATTTCAGATACCCTCCTCACCTCACCACACCCATGTGCTCCCATAGCTGGCTGGTGCTGTGGYTCTGTCTCAACAAATTCACTCTTATTGTGTGTCATGGACCTGGTTTATGCAGATAGATCTATATTATCAGAGCAGCCTTTTCCTCCCCCCCTCTACCTCTTAGCTCTATCAATAGTGGACAAGCAGGACCTCCTTTGCTGTCATAACACCTTGACTGTGCAGGCAGCAAACAAGAAATAAATTGGCTTGGGAAATTTCCTGCCCACACAGCTCAAAGACACCAAATGGGGCAACTTGCAGACTCAAACAAAAGCTGAGTTCTTGTTTTCCCTCCTGGGGCCACTTTGCTCTCTCATGCGGGACACACCTTTTGTGCAATGTGCCCCTGGGGGCTGCAGTGATGGGTTAGCCAATCATACAGAGAGAAGAGGAATTTGATGAATGGGTCATTTTTGGTGCACTCTGCGCTTTTGACTCATAAATTCCACAGAAAACAAGGTAAATGGAGCATAACTTATTAATGAACAGAGCCCTAAATATCAAATGATCTGCTGTGAATCATCAGCACGAATTGCAGAGCCTTCACATCATGTTGGTTATCACATGCTGCAGCAGTTCAGTGATGGACAAACTCTGCAGCCTGGTGTTAAGCCATACAAGATAATCTAGGAAATAACATCCTRCTTTCTATAAAGCATGTTACAGAGAGGTGCCTGCCTGACCTTCAGACTGTGACCTCCAGAGACAGTGATCCTGCAAGCCTCACCTTGCATTGCAAGCCTGAGAGCACCATTAAACTCATGATGAATTGTGAGCCTTGGGAAGGGCACATGAACCCTAAATCTCACCAGAAAGCTGGGGGAAATTCAGACAGCTCTGAAGAGGAACACCAATGAAGTTTTTGTGTACTGAGATAACTTAGGAGCAACAGCTTTCTATTCTGCATCACCTCTACCCCTTCACTGATGGGAAAAAATGGACAAACCCTCTAGGTCTGAAGGTCTACTAAGGTCCAGGTTAAGCCTGAAGAACCACATTGGCTATTCTGAGAGCACCACAGGGCAAGGTAAAAAACATGAAATAMCTTCAATTTCCTCCTTTCTAAAGGTCATTGGGGTTTTTTGAGAGCTGAGAAAACATGAAAAAGAGAAGGAAAGAACAAGGAAAACTGTGCACCCAAGTAACTCTTCTCAAATAACCCCTTTGAGCCCAAGGAGCACTGGCAGAGATGGGTGTGAGCACACACGTGCTGGCACACACTGACTGCTCATGGTCACAATGAAACACCTGGTCTGGGCATTCTCCTCATCACTGTTCTGCTTAGAAATAATGAGCTTGTTTCTATGGTTTTGGTGTCCTTGTCCATGGCAGGGAGATTGGAACTAGGAGGTCTTAAAGRTCCCTTCCCAAATCATCCCATGATTTTTCTTTCACACTAATATCTCTGAGTCTTCTGGAGTTAACTTTAGTGCTGTTTTCCAATTTTCTTTCCTGCCTAATTTTTCCTTAAGATTTTTCAAGCATTTCAGGACAAGTCTGCCTCYTGGCACTCAGCTGCAGTTACCCGTGTGCTGTGAAACTACCCTTAAAGGYTTTTTTCATTTGCATTGACAGAAGAAATAATGATTAAAAGTGTCCACTACTTTTAAAGGCCATTTCTCCCTGTATGTGTACAAATATGTCATCTTTAAACTGTCAGACCTCTAAATAGGCTTGAAGTGATTTTCTCCTGCAAATGCACCTCTTTTTGCAGGGATGGCCTATATGTACTTTCCTTTCTTTCCTACACTTTTGCACATTGCCTTGTTCAAACAAACTGCCAGAATTTCAGCCAGCAGATAGCAATTAGTACATAGAAGCAAAATGAASCACTACAGCTAGATGCTGTGCCATAGGGAAAAAATGCAATAGAAAGCTACTTTAGCTGAAACTCGTATTTAAAACATCTTTCTATAAAAAGGCTACAAAACCATCCTCTTATTGACTACCCATAAGGCTTCAGCTGCACCTGCCAGGGAGAGCAATTTTCTAGAGGCTGTTAAGTAAAGCAAAACCACCTAGACAGATTATTGAAATCTGACTGAAAGAGCAGCAAACTGATAAAAAAATTACCATTGAAGTCAACAGAAATAAGGACTTTCTACCTACAAAATATGAACTCCTGTCAAAGGGAGCGGGGGAGGCATCTCCCTAAGTCAGAGCACAGTCAAAYCTACATATCCCCCTTACTGGTGTAAAGGCATATTGTAACTAATAATAAAAAAACACACAATAGGAGCCAGCACAAGGAATTGACATTAGCAGCAATTAACTCAGTATAGAGATGCTTTACTGCCCAACTTAGTGATTTTTATACAACACTGACCTTAGGCAGATCTCCCTGAAGATACTGTCACCACTAAAAGAAAAAAAGTCCTGCTCATTTTGTCACTTTCAAGTGAATTTCTCACAGGGGCCTGAGAAAATACACAGTGTTTCCTTGGCTAGCTTGGCAGATGAGCAAGATTTGCTGCTAATTCCCAGTATTGATGTGCTGAAAGTGTTTTCTGCTGGAAACATAAAGGAGCAAGGTAAAGCTAAAATTACTCATCTGCTTGAATAATGTGTCCTGTTTACTTTAGTATTCCCTTCCACAGCTGTCCCTGCCTTTGGCAGSATCACCCTGACAGAAAGTAAAATGCTGTTAATGCATTAAATCCAACAGTGAGATTACACAGGCTGCCTCTCCAAGACAAAGTGTATTAACTACTGATAAATTCCTCTTCTCCTCAAAATTAGAATRAAAAAGTCACTAGCCAATACTTTCAGGAAACAAATTACATCCCTAGAGCTCTCCAGTACCTGCACTCTGTCCACAGAACYCACTGAGAGCCAAAGCCACGAGCAAGAAGCTGGATGTCAACTTGCAGAGGGGAAACAAAGACTCAGGGAGACAAAGCACTCCCAACCCCAGAGAAAACCCTCCTYTCATAAGATCTGTTACCCTCAAATGCATCCCTCCTCTCACACCTAAAGGARACAAATGCTTGTTCAGGGGCAGGGGGTTAGTGGAAGCCAGCACACCAAGAAGAAATAGAAACCAAACCCAACACCCCAAAACACAACTGATCTTATTGCAAGTGATCAATCTTCTTAAAGATCTCTTTGGAGGTGGCAAATTATCAGAGATGGCACCAGGGACAATTTGCCATTTCTCCTCATGTATATTTTGGTGATTTTGGGAGCACTCAGGTATGCCAAGATTCATATCCCTGGTCTGCTTCAAGGATTACCTTCATTCCTCATTTGCTAGATCATGTCTAAAGCACTAAAATGCAGATTTCAATGGCAGCAGCAAATGCTGCCTGGATAGATGTGGGCTGGTCAGAGCACTCCTAACACAGGAATATGGCATTCCTCTCCACTTCCTTTCAATGTTGTCAAAGGTTTCACCACTCAACACAACAAACAAACTTTGAAAAACAGTATTCCTTCTCTTTCTCCTTTTGTATATAGGATAATGGGTTTTCAACAAGCCAAATGGGAAACTGTGTTAATGTGTTTCCATGGGCAAAGCCCGAGAGCCCTGTAAGTTGCCTTGCTTAATGGACTTATGAGTTCAGCTATCCATTCAGAAATTCCACAGTGAATCAAACAGCTCAGTCCTCAGCAAGTGCACACACACAGCTCTGGGGGTGYCATTATTTATGTCTGTTGGATTTGATGGAGAAAATGTCATTAGGGATGAAGGAGGACCTGTATCCAGCACCCCTCTGGCAGAAAGAAGAGAGCCCTTCTCACTTCAGGGGCTGTGCAGATGCCCTGTTCTTCAGGGCTCCACACCATCTCAATCAACACAGAAAAAGTAGTAACCTAAAGCACCTGCAGGCACTCTCACCTGGCTCTAAACATACTGYAATGACCAACAGCTTGAGTACTTTTTAGCTGTTATGAAGAAAACCAACTCATTTAACTGTTTCCCCTGCCATGGGCAGTGAGTGCTCAGGACAAGGCTGAGGATGAACAGGGCTGTCCCTCACCCTTCCACATGCCATGCCATGAACTCCTGAGCTTGGCAAAGCCACTGCTGAGCCAAGGAGGCTGATGGGAGCAGAGCTTGTGCTGGTTTGGGGGATGTGATCCCTGCAGAGGAGCAGTCTGGCATTAACGCCTCTCACCACCCTGTAAGCTGTGTGCCCAGGAGGAGACAGCCCAGATCAGAGCTTGCCCTCAGCCCAGGCTGGCAGAGGGGAATAGCCCTGGCCACACCCATCCCTGCTCCAGGCAGCATCCCTTGCTCGTCTGTGATGGGGATGAGCTGAAAATGAACATTTCAGTTTGCTGCGTCTGCTTTGGGGTTCAGAGCAAAGCAGAGTCCAAAGGTGATGCTCTTCTCTCTGTTCCAATTTTTTTAATGCACTTTTATTTCTTTATTAATCCCAAAAGTTGACATGAACGCCCACRGATGGTCACTGTGGCTGGCGCTGGCAGCCAGCTCAGGCTGGGATCTTCTCAGCTCTGTGCCCACCAGRAGATGAGGGTATGAACTGGTGGCTGTAGGGGGCTGCTCCCCAGTCCCCTCCACTCTCTCCATCATGGGCTGAGAGCCGGGGAGGTTTAGACCCCTGAGTGTCTTTGTGCCACTCAGGGATAGCCAGGCACACACCAGCCCTGGCTCAGCCCAGCCCCTCCTGTGACCCTGCAAACAAACCCATCCCAGCAGCACAGCCTGCACCACGGGACAGGGGCTGCCTCACACCAAACACCCCAGCCAGGGGCATCACCCTGGGAACCCTCAAAGAGAGCAGGAAAAACAAAGATATTTTGAGCTGCATGCACGAATCCTCTAGGAAAGGAGTATAAATACAGGAAAGGGAAAAAAATTGGTGAGCTAATGTCCTTTGCAACTTTTGTAAAGTATAAAATACATCAGAGAGAACAGGTTCCAGGTCTGATTACTCCTGATTTACAGAAATGTGCAACCATGGGGACACATATGTTATGCTGATAATAAAATATACAAGTCTGCAGCTGGGACATACAGCAGAACTAAAACATACCRAGAATACTCAAATCTTTTCCCTCCCGTGTACCTTAACTGTTCAGGGGGATTTTTTTTTCCACTCAAAATTGAAATGAAGGGAAAAAAAACACCCACTTCTAGGATTAGATCCTAGAAAAACAGATTCCAGCTGGGAGCTCAAGCACCTGCAGAGAAGTATTTATAAATGAAAGGRCTGACATGACTTTAAATACAGTGTCGTCAGAAACTTAATTATGCARCAGCAAGTCTCTAATTGGAAGTCACAGAGCAATACATTGGCTTTGTCATGTGATTTGATACTCTCCAAACTGCTTTCCCAGGGTTGTTTGTGTTATCTGTCTCAGGTTTGAACAGCAGTGTTTGTTTGCAGGCTGTGGKGGGATTAGCCCTATTTATCTTCATGGGCTTTGTTTCCTTGAACACAGGCTGAATTCACATGGATTTGTTTCAGTGTTCCAGGAAATCCTTGGCTTTTCTTTACCCAGCCCAAGGGCTGTGTTGTGCTGGCTGCAGCTAAGTATCTTGGGCACCCAAAAMCTCCATGTTCGAGTCAGCATGTGTGTCCCACTAGCAAGAGGGGAAGAAGACCACCTACCTGTGAYAAATCAGCTTCAAAGTTCTAACACATGTGTAGTTTCACACTACAATATTAATTTCTGTAATTACATTTTTACAGAATAATTGGTTTTAGTGTGTTATTATTCCAAACTGAAAATAAATACTTCTAGAGAAAAYCTCAAAAAATTACTCTCAAAATAACTAAAAATCCATCCTCAATRCCCTCCACATAGTCACATTTTCATTTGAGGGAAAATTGTAGAGACAGTTATGTAACATCTTTCTCCTCCTTTGGACTGTCTTGGCTCCTGATCTCAGTCTAAAAATACAGTTATTTCAGTTTCTAAATGTAATTCTTGCTTTAAACTGAGTGCATATGATTTAAGTAYCATTCATGTTCCACCAACTTGTGTTTTCTCAAGCTAGGCATCCTTCTGGTATCACTGACAAGGAGATACAAATATTCCAGATGGGGGGACTTTCACATTTGGAAATAGTTCATTACATTCCTCATCTCTGCCTCACACCATATGACTCTTCAGGGTCTCCCAGCTGTCACAGAATCACAGCATAGTTTGGGTTGGAGGGGAACTTASAGCTCWTTGACTCAGGGGATTTGTGTTTATTCTGCTCAACCATCACAGAATGTTTTGGGTTGGAAGGGTCMTTTAAGGTCACCCAGTTCCARTCCCTCTGCCATGGGCAGGGACACCTTCTACCACCCAGGTTGCTCCAAGCCCCATCCAACCTGGCCTTGGACAAACGCTTCCAGGGATGGGACACAGCTTCTCTGGGCAACCACTAATTGAAGGACAGTCAAAATCACACTAATCACAGCTATGGTTTTCTTGAATCTCATCCTCTGATGGCTCAGCCTGATGCACCTCCTGCCTGGGAAGTCCTCCCACTGTTTTCCTCCCATTTTCCTGTCCTTCCCTCCCCTCCTGCTCACCTGACCTCTCCAGTCAGGGTCCAGCTGTGCTGGCTTTGCTCTCACTATTCCCCTAACACCTGGAGGTTGGTGTCTGCAGCACCAAATTTGAAACTGGAGATTACAGAACTGTAATTACTTGAGCTGGAAGCTTCCAGCCCAGCTGATTTGTCCTGTCATTTAAAAATCTACTTGTTTCCAAACACGGTGGGCAGGGATGCAAACACACAGCCCTCTGGCAGGGGTCCAKGCAGCACAGAGGATGCTGAGCTGCTCACAGCATCACAAGTGAGATTTTCCAGGSCTAAAAAAAGACAACAGTGAAATTGATGCTACGTTTTAACCTAGGGGTCATGAAAAGATGAGATGATATATTCACTCCACTTCAGATAGCCTGAAGGAATGTGACCTTTTCCCTATCATTTATAACCCAGACGGCTGAAATGAGCACCAAATCCAATTATGGTGTATTTTTATTTACCTAATCTACCAGCAGATGGCCTTTAATTCTAAATTTTCTTAATTTTGGAAATCTGTTCAGGCAGAACTGGCAGCACAACTCACGTTCCCCTCTCCACAGGGAAGGCTTTAATGACAGCCCCATGCAAGCTGCCACTTGGTTATTGCCTTCCTGGGCCTCTGCTCATCAGACCCTTCCCTTGTAATTAGATACATATATTTTCCTTTTCTTCCTATTGGATTATGAGGCATTTAAGGCAGGTGTCATCTTTCTGAGCTATGACTGTGCAGTATCTAGCAAAAGCAGAGGCTAACCCTTAGCTGGAGCTCCTAATCACCACGGTAATGAAAATATTTCCTTTTCAAATGTAAATTGAAGACTTAGTTCTCCAGTACCTGGAATAACCAGAGGATAAATACTTCAAGTATAGCAAAAATTGAGTTTTAAAGGCAGGTAATGTAAGTTGAACACAATATGCTTTTATAATTTATGTATAAAATTAAATCATTGAATGAAACCATGCTCCTTTGTTGTGTCAGCTTTACTGACCACATGCCCATGGAAAGGCTCAAGCTCATGGATCAAACTGAAAACCTTTCCTTTTGTTTCAATTTTCACAGTTCTTCAGGAACATTTTTGGGTGAGATTTCCCCAAGAGGAAACACCCAGTGCAGCCAAGGGTGGGTCAGAAACATCCCCTCTGTCAGCTGCAGCATCTTCCAGCAGCTCAGGGCGCCCAAAACACTGCAGCCTGCAGGGCACCACAGAGGCTGGGAAAGATGCTCATCTCAAAGCCAGATCCCCAGACAGACTGCAGTAAACACCTTCACTGCAGCCTGCAAAAATCCCTTTCCCACCACCAACAGCTGCTGTGAGCCYCGGCTGGCCCCAACAGCCACGGAAGGGGCGACACACCCAGCAGCCAGCCCTGCTCACCCCGGCGCTGCCCAGCTGCTCTGCAGGGGATGAGCAAGCTGCTCCTTTCCCCTGCTCCTCTGCCCAATGGAGCCCAGCTGAAACGAGGCACCTCCACGAGTAAAATACTCAGACCTCGACAGATCCCTGTCTGCATACACCTGTGTTTTTGCTAACCACAAAACGTGGTATAAATTACTCAGAGACACTTTCTCTTTTCCTCACCTTTTAGCAGAGCAAAACATGATTTACATTCTGTTTGTGGGTGAATCAAGTGAAATGCTTAATTATGAAGAGCACTTGTAAATATAATCCTTTCAGCTGGAATATTTTTATTGAGAAAATGAGCAAGACCTTAATAATGATTTCGGTTACAAAACTTAATTAGGGCTGTTTCTCATTCCAGCTCAGGCCCTGTGCAATGATTGGGTGTAAATTTGCATTTACTCAATAGGGCCATGAAACACGAGAAAATAAACCATGGGAAGGTGTTTGGCATCCAAGCCCCACCAGCTGCAGAGGTGCTGTGAGAATGAGCACCAGCTGAAGAYCTATCCCCAGCTAGATACAAGTGGTCCCCAGCAAAAATGAAAATCATACCCATTAGTTTTATTTATGGAGAGCTATATTACACACTTCCTAAAGCCAAGTCTGCATCCAGCAGATAAAATATGTGTGTAACTTGCCACCGAGGTTATGGAAAGGTGGAGGACAATGTTTATCAGTGTTGATAGAATTTTTTCCTCCAGCTATATCTTCTAGGATAGAGCATCTTCTACAGGAAATAGCATACACGATATTAATTTTATGTTTAGCCTAATTGCTCTGACATCCTGAGATGCTACCATGTTGGAAAGCACTAACTCACCAACCAAGCTGCATCCTTGAGGCCAYCAAACCTGCTAGACAGCAGACAGCTCAACAGCCACTCACTCACTCTTCCCCTTCCCAGAGGAATGGAGGAGAGAATCACCAAAAAAAACCCCAAAAATAAAAGCACCAAAAAAAGAAAAAACCCAAAAAACTCCACAAAAAACACACCCCATAACAAACAGAGAACCCCAGTAGTGATGGAAGATGGCCAAGACRGGAAACATCTCAGCTGTGTAACCCAACTGGCCTGGGATTCCAAACAGGTTTGCATCCTCCTGGTAACAAGGGCTCTCCCAACCTTATCAAATCAGGGAGAGCAACTCCCTGAAGGCTCCTCTCCATCTCCTCTGTACATGGCTTACCATGAGCAGGGGGGAGAACCCCAGCCCTGACAGGAATAATAAACTAAAGCATTAACCCTTCTGTGATCAGCACCTTGGGAACCTCTTCCTTAATTTTATAGGGAATCACACAGGCTCATACCTAAAGACTTGAGGTGTATCTAACTTTGCACTGTGCTAAAGCCATAATATACTAAGCAAGATGTGAAAGAACATTAAAGATACACTGAATCAGATATACCTTGTGGTTTCACAAGATCCAAGACTACTTAAACCAAAGCCAAAACACAGCCAACGTTGGAGCAACAGAAATTAACCCAGCATCAGCTCTGGGTTCAGATGCACCAACACAGCTATCTAATCAAAGAGGGGCTTTCCCCAAAAAGCAGCCAGCAACAGCTTTGCACAGATTTTTGCCTCTAGCCCTTGCTTTAAAAAAAAAAAAAAAGGAATTATGCACTCTCTTAAAGCCATCCACCAAACTGAGTCTCATGAAGGAAAATAAATATTGGGGATTGTAAGCTTTGCTGAAGCAGGGACTAATACCCGGCAGCTTGGACAAGCTTTAAACACCTCATAAAGCACCTAGCAGCTTCAGATACAGATTTCTGCTTTAGAAAACAGAAAGTACCAGAGGCAAATAATATTTGAAAAAACCAAAGCAACACAACAGTTTCAGTTCACTAAACCAATGTATTTGTGTAATAGCCAGATAAGTTACACAAACAGAGAGACATACTGATGTGCTGATTTATAAGGTAGGAAAAAATCTACCATATAGTGATTATACAGCTGGTTAATTTTAGGAAGAAACTTCATCTTTTTATTAAGAAAAAAGAATGCAATTATAACTTTGACATGAAACAATTTATCCCATGCTTGGTATTTCTTTCTGTTACTTGCTTTAATGCCTCAAAATTATTTATCTTATTATTCACCTCTATGTTTATTTTTGAAGAACATCTTTTTGTGCCTTCAAGCCACTTTAGTCATTAGTTCTCTGGAGTTCATGTCCTATTTCATTATGTTTTAATCTTTACAGTTAATTTGCATTTCATTTCCTGTTGTAGCAAAAAAAAATTACTAGCGAAAAAGTGATTGTAAATATTAATRCAAGTCAACTGATAGTCATCCAAGAAAGCATTTTGCAGCAATAGCAATTACCTATGTTTGAGGAAGAAAGTAGCAATTCAAGCAGCTACAGAGACAAAAGCACTTCAAGTTGAGGGCACAGCGCCTTCTTAGAAGTGGAGACTGGGCCATCACAGAACAGCACTTACAATTAGCAACAACTTGCTGAAAAGAGAAGCTTCCTCAAGCAAAAACAAGACCTATTGGGTAATCAGGTGTCTAAAGCACATCAGAAGTTGGGCTACATACTCTCCATCATCTGTTAACTGCAAGCAACTGCTTAACTAATACCACAACACTGACCTACAAAATTTTGGAAAACAGTAAACCAAGAAAAAACCAGAAAAATCCTGCACCAGAAAAACCAACAAACCAGGTAGGTCCAGCTTCCCCCTCCACATACCTTCTCTTTCACCCCTGGCTCCTGGCATTGCATCACAGCAGCTTCAATTTTCACTTTGGGAGAGACACGCTGAGCTCAGAAGAGGGGAAATCCTTTCAACTCACATCTGGGCCATTGCTCTGCAGGCTCTGGGCTTTGCTTTTACTTCCCCAGGCCAGTTCACCATGCTGCTCTGCAGGGCCAGTTCAGCCACCAGTGGGAAAACATCTTCCCCATCTCCTGAAGTGATGCCTTAGCMCCAGTGGCTCATATTGCTCTGACACTGGATAATTATCTTCGTTAGATAAATAAAGGGCAGGATTGTAAACACACCTTAGTTTTAACAGGTGAAAGCACTTAGTGACTCCAAATGTGTGAGCTGAGCCCCAGCTCCACCCGGCTCCATCATTAACCTCCTACAGGTGCTGCAGAGGAGTTAGAAGGGAAGAGGGCAGCAGGAGCTGCTCATTAAAAAAGCTCCACAAAAGAGAAATGAAAGCTCAGGGGCAGCCTTTGAACTTGCTTCTTGTAACTCTGCTTGTTGGCCTCAGACAAAGCCCCTGGTTGAGAAGGGGTTGATCTGCAGAGAACCCCATAAATTGTATTTCCTGCCTTGGTTACTGTGCCTGGATGGGATCAGCAAAGAAAAGCCACAGAGGCAGTGGTGACAGCGGGATTTTGAGCAGAGCCTTATAAAAGCTTGGTCCAGGCTTTCAGCTTCCAGTGTTTGCAAGAGGATTGCCTCTAATTCCTTACACTTGTGACTTAGTAAAAGCTCGACCAACTTGCAGCAAATTGCCCATCTAAAGCCATTTCTCTGAGCAGCTCCTGTCCATCTGTCACAGCAACCTGCCCTCCCAGACACGCTGCCTGCAGGCAAAGCATGACAGCTAGATGGACTTAATACTCATAAAAAAATAAATGAGGCTCTTGCTTCTGTTATTTTCCTCTCCAGTTTCTCAGCTTTTCTGTGTTTCTGCAACTGCTCTGGGAGGGACSAGTACTGCCCCACTCACACAGGCCAGGGGAGCTCTGCAGACACCGACCAAAGGAGCTGTGATCAGGATAAAATGTCCCTACTAAAACTCTGAGGATCTTACAGGATTGATCCTTGCAATAAAAAATTAGGAGTTTAAACCTAGAAAAATAGAGCTTTACTTGATGAGAAATTTCAGATAATTTACTGTGATCATTAACTTAAAAAAGCCTTGGAGGTGATCTTGCAGATAAGCATAGTCCTCACAGAGTTCGCTCTCGCAGGAGTAGGAAACAATTTCATAGGTTTTCAACATCAAACTTATTCTGTGAACTCCCCCTGCCCCCATGACTGGGAGGAAAATGGAGGGTGAAACTGGGGAGGGAAGAAATCCTGCTGTCCTGCAAAGCTATGGAAAGAACCAGAACCAGTGTGCTCTGCCAGTGGTGCAATTTCCCAAAGAACTGGAGAAAACAGGGTTGACCTAACAGGGACGAGAGCAACCTGCCATCAGAAAAACCCATTATATCTTTAAAGGAATAAAGATTGACAGCCACATAGTGAGAACTGCTGCTAATGAATTCAAATAAGGAAGCACCCAGGAATTAACTGGAATTTTGCAGCTGCAAGTTTCCTGCCAAGCAACGTCACTCTCACATCTGCCAGCTTCCAACAGATAAAACTCCCTCCTTGTGAAACAAGATGTACCCAGCACATCTTCCAGATGGTCTGGCTTCCCTCAGTGCTTTTCCAGTGTTACAGTCTGTCCCAGGGGTGGTCGCCCAGCTTCACTTCTACCAGCCTGCTCATGGGACAGCCCATGTGTGGGAAGAACCTCAGCAGCTTTAATGAGTTTTCACATCCTTTAAAACAGATTATCTTCTTTCAGAGGAACTGAACAAACTCTCCTCTTGCTAGACAAAGTGTAGAGCAGCCCCTCTACAGTCACTTGAGTTTTGCTGGGATTTAGAGTGATGTAGCTGGAAGCAGGGAGGCTTTAGCTGACAGATAAAGTTTGGCAGAGCTGTCCCAGATTCTGCAGCAGCTACTCTGATTCACACGTGAGAAAAACACACAGGAAAAAATGAATCAAAAAGATAAAGGTATCAAACAAGATGAAACAAGAACTAAACAAAAGCACCCATCCAAGCTTTTGGCAGAAAATAGTCCCATCCCTGGTTTATGATCTCTGATCTGTGTTAATTCTTCTTCTCCCCCTTCCCAAGCTCATTCAAGATAAGCTGGTGCAAGGGATGATCCACTGGTGCCATGCACAGACACAACACTGAGCAGGAAACCAAGGCCCCCTCTCTGACCACCTTTAATGTTAAGAGAATGCACAATATCCATCTTGATCATCCATCTTTTTTCTTTCTTCCTGCCTTCCTCTCTTTTTTCCTCCCTATTCAAACTATTTCCATAGATCCTGAAAACCTTGGAAACAGTGTTGGTTTTTAAGCTGCTGACAGCAGTCCCAATCCTTCTTACCCCCATCCTTTCTTTGTTTCCTGCTGGACTCAAACCCATCCCTGACTGGCTGTTGTCACTTGTCCTGTTGCTGACTGCAGACTCTCCAAGACAATTTTCCTGACCTTGTACTGGGCTTAGTGAAGTTCTGGATCATGACTAATTCTTGAAATGCTAAGGGACTCTCAACTGGAACAGATTTCTGTAGTCATAACTTCCATCATAAAAAGCACCTATTTTGTAATCACCATGAAATTCTCCTTTTTCGGTCCTCACTGCTGTGATACTCTCAATAGTGAAGAATTATAACTCAGCAGTGCTTTTTCTACTCAGGGTTAAACTCTAAGTGCTGCAGAAAGTTGAATTCCCTTTGAACCATCTTCCCTCTAAGCTGGTGGAAGGATGACCACGATCCTCAGCAGATGGTGTGGTCACTGGGCTTGGTAGGAAGCAGCTGCAGCYCCTCCCCATCAATAACAGCCAAGCACATGGCTTGACTTTGGCTCCCAAAACAATCATTAGTAATGATCCATCAAAAAGTTTTTTGATGAGTGCATGATAAAAGTAAACAGGACATGGTAATAATCAGATTTATTTATAGCCAGGTAAAACACCTCTGTTGTCAATTTTACAAAGTGACTTTGAAGGAACTTTCTAAAGGGGATATTGAGAATGTCTCCCCCCCACACCTGCAAGCAACCATAACCATTATTGATAGCATTTCTAGAATGGCAGGTACAGAGAAACACAGACTGTTATTTTGTGTCAAAATTGGTTTATGGTACCATATTTTTCCCTTGTTTAAGGCAGCACCACTCATTCACAACATTAAACAATGTGATTTATGGACTTTAGCAGAGCTTACTACATTTAAATGTTTTAGGCATTTCATTTTTACAACGTACCTTGTTCCAATATAATCAATGTGCTTTTTTCTCGGGCTGTGATAGGAATGCAGTTTGTGTTTTATAGCAAAATCAATATAAGAATTAATGGGTGACGAACAAAGTAAATTGTAAAAAGTGCAGCAAGGTTGTGAGATCTCTTTGGCTGTATTGATTCCATTAGCATGAGGTTGCCCAGTTGTACACAGTTTCATATTTGATAAGCAAGCAGCAGACCTCATACTCTGTGGAAGACAAAATGGGCGAAGTTCAGCCCTGGAATAACTATGCCAAAGTCATTGAGGTTAAAGCAAGAATGGAGACGAGCCAAGGTGGCTGCTGAAACACAATGAACTTCAGAGGCAGCAGCCATAAACATCAGATGGTCACAAACGGTGCCACTGACTTTTATTAAAGGCTGTGATACTTGAGAGATGACATTCTTGGCTGTTTTATGCTGCCGCTGGCTTATATGTCTTTTAATTAATTCCAAAAAATGATGAGAGGAGAATGCTACTCCCAAGGKTTTTTTGCTAGTAGATGAAAAGCAACATTTTTTTTTTAAATGCATGCAACCTAGATTTCTTGTTAAAGACAAGCAGGGAGGAGCTGTAGCAAGGTACAAGCAGTGTAACATAGAACAGATTTTTTTCTTTCCTTAGATGTCTTTTCTGAATTTTACTCTTACTCATGATGGGGGTACATGTACTAGGGACTGGAAAGGTCTCCCCTGAAATACCTCTGGAGTCTTTCTCCCCACTGGGGGCTCAGCAAAGCTCATTCCATGCTCACCAGGAGACAGAARGGGTCACAGCACCTTGTGTGTGGGTGTCTCAGAGCAGAGCAGCAGCATCCAAGGCACAGGGGATGGTTCCCAGCCCCATCCCTCCTCTGGGTCCTGCTCTCCATCTCCAGCAGCACAGGCACCCTCCTGCCAGGGCTTCCACCTCTGACAAACACAGCCTGGCCCTGCAGCACTCACACACTCAGCTTTGGGCAGAACTCACAGAGTGGCATCAAACATCTCTCCAAGTGTCCAGTTGTCCTGGTTTCAGCTGGAGGAAATTACTTTAATCCCAGCCAAGACYGGGACACCAGTTAACTCTGGCTATTACTTCACACTCCAACTCGTATTTCTGTTTCACAATCTGTATCAACAAATTGCAGCGATGCCCTTCCACCCTGAAAAGTATCTATAATCATTCTTATTCCAAATAACAGATTAGATGCATCTGTTCATGTTGCTACATTACTTTTCAAAGCTGTGACCAAACAAAGCAATTACTGTTCAAATCAGACTCTGGATACCTTCCATAACCAACAGTAAAGCATTCTGGGGTGCTGTAGCATCTGTCTCTATTCTCATCYTCTCCCTTTCCTTTGGGAACCTCCTTTTCATTTCCATAACCATCAACAGGTTTTAATAGAGCCCAGAAAACAGGTCCAAGAATGGTAGCCATGACAAACATTTTCTGCAAGAATATTATCCTCCAAATGTTCAAAATCATCCTTACGTGGCAAATTTTTTCCCTCTTTTTTGTGAAAGTCTGAAAGTTTATTGTTCTTTGGGATGTACTTGGAGCAAAATAATTTAATTATATTCTATTTCAAAACAAATTGTTGATACAGACTCAAAGTGTCAGTAATTAGGTAATTTCACAGTGCACATTCCATTGCCACTGTCATATTTAGTTACTGTTTATTTGAAGAGTCCTTCTAGCACTGCAGCTAACCCAGTATTAAATATAATAATAGATGGTGTGATTGGAAAGGTTCACTCATTGCTCTCATATTTAAGGTAATGAGCTCTCCTACTCAAACATGGAGATTTAGATGGCAAGGAATAAAATGCTGGCCTTAAAGGAATTGGCAGTAAAATACTCATTGGCGTCCCARGGCTTAAATATAATCTGCTCCTTGCAAGTAAATATGATTGGTAACACAAATTAAATATTAAAGAAACAATTATTATGAACTCTATCCTGACTTTGAATGTCAAGAGGGCAAATAGAGGAAGACCCTGTTTGTTCACTCACGGACTCCTTGACCCAATTAAAAGCATGTTCTACACGCTCCAGATCTGCATAGCAGCCCCTACTGAGAAGCTTAAACCAACACCCTCAGATCTCTGTGAGCGACCATTCACRCATACCTGGAGATGGGGAGAAGATCCCTCGGCAGGGGAGGGGAGCAGAATTCTTCAACCACATGTCCCACACCTTCCCCCAGYCTGCACTGGCAGGGAGAGGGCAACCCCTGGCCCTGCTGTGGGAAGGTGCTGATATCCCAGCACCTTCTGCTGAGGATGCAGAGAGCTGGGAAGGGGGTCCCACTCCCTCTTCTTGCTCCTGAGATTCCACCTGCTGCAGTGCTAAAGTCACTGAGATTTTGTGTTGTTGTGAACCTCCTCTGTTTCTGGAGCAAAGCACAGAAAACTCTGCAGCACTCTCTAATTTAACAGAAATAGCATTTTTTAAATATTTAATTTTCCGGTTTACTTTTTTCAAGAGAGCAAAATGTGAAGATAATAGGGTTTTTTATTTATTCTATTAAAATATTGCTAACTAATGACCTGTATTTTTGTCATACCTGATTTTGGTTCGTTTTCAAGCTGTTGATTTTAAAWACACAGAGCACTGCTTAAACCACACACAACCAAGCACAGTGATTGCCAATCTCACGGCATAGGATCTTACAATTCTAATGTTATTCAACAAGACATGGAGTAAATTTAGGCTCAGTGAGGCTGCTTTGTGGAAGTACCAGCTGAAGTATCTGTCAGTATATGGTGATCTCAGCCCCAAGCAACTGGAGCTTTCAAAGGAAAGCACCAGCATCATTACAGGATGGATATTAAAGATGGTTTACTTTCAACAGCCTTAGCTTAGCAAAGTGTTGGGTAAATAGAATTATCTATTTTTAAAAAAGGCCCTGTTCTATTGCTGAAGCTGTGCACTACATCTGGAAATTAGAGGGAGCTCCATAAAAAGCTGTAGCTTGAGTCCACTTACTCTAATGGAGTAGGAGCCAAGGTCTTTATCTGAAATAGAGTGCTTCAAGAAATGTGTTACTGTTTATTAACAGTGAGATAGATGCCTTTAATGACCACAAAGAGACACAAGCAAGGAAAACACACTCMATTTTCAGACACAGTTCTTCAAAATGTATTGGGAAGTGTTTATGCTCTACATGCCAAGATTTATCCTTTCTATTTTAACTTAAGCATTCATTTGAGCAACAGATTTGCTGGTATTTCTGGTCAGCAAAATAATCTAATGCCAGGTTCTAGTGGCATGGGGAATAGAGACTCAACTCCTTAATACAGGGGCAACCACTCTCCTAATACATGTCCAGAAATGCCCTTGCATTTTCACTGCCTTTTGGTTTTGCTTTGGTTTGCTGCATTTTCCTCAGACAGCCCCTCTTAGATGCCAGCTAAGAACCCCCACATCAGCAAAAATGCATAATAACCAAATTCACCCTGGTTTTACCTGAGCCAAATTTTCCTTCACTGCTTATTGGTGCAGCACTTTCAGAGATTCAATATCTCTGAGCCTTCAGCTTGTGATCAAATTCAGGTGAGGCTGGTCAAGGGATTCAAAAGGGCTTGGGCAGGAGGTGATGCAGGAAGGTACAAAACACACTCCCATAACTCTCATATAGATTAAAAAAATAGGCCTGCAAGGGAGAAGGAATCAAAATGTAAAATGCACAAAGGAAGGTTACAATAACAGCTATCTGAATATGCAGGATGTCTCTGCAGCCTCTTTTTCCCTTAAAGTGAGTAAAGAAACTGTCAGATAATGGCCAAATAAATCAGTCAGTATTATCAGCCACAGCTGCTGCCCGTGCCTGTGAAGTGCAGCATAAGCTCTGCCCCAAGTCTTAAGAAGCACTCCAAAATTCAGATTGTTCTTCACRAGGCATGCTGAGATCTGGATATCATATTTCACTTTTTAATTAAAATATATTTTTCACTCTCTATATACACAAGGAAAAACAACATAAAAGTAATTGAGACTTCACATTTCCCACATCAAATCATGATAGCTTTTATTATTCACTGGTATGCCAAGTAAGTACTTATAGCAAGATTCAGCATCAAAAAGCAAGCAACCTCCTTTCCAAGGATGACGGAATCAGGCTTAGATAAAACAGGAACCAGCTCATGCTCAGAATGAATCCTTATGTCAGGCTGCTGCACCTTTGCAAAGTCCTTCATCTCTCTAAAACCTGCCATACTTCATTATAATATATGGGAAAATGCAACAGCTTCTCCAGGAATTTCACAAAAATTACCAAAGCAGACAGCATTCAGAAATGAATGCCTTTAGTACCAATGAGCAGGACTGAGCCATATACTGCAGGCTGTAATCCCAAGGTCTCATTTATCCCTCCCAGGTATCAAGTATTTTGTTGCAGCCTTTTTGTGGAAAGCTTTTATTTCTGACACTAACACAGCRTTAAAAAGAAAAGCATAAAAAGGAAAGAAAATAATTTCCTGCACTTGGAAGGCACTGCAGGTCAGAAGGGACATGAAACCACAGAACAGGCTGAGAGAGCTGGGAGTGTTCAGCCTGGAGAAGAGAAGGCCCCAGGGAGACCTGAGAGGCCCTTCCAGTGCCTAAACACRCCACAAGATGGAGAGGGACTTTGCACAAGGGTCTGGAGTGACAGGGCAAGGGACAATGGCTTCACACTGACAGGGGTTACATTGGCTGTTAGAAAGAAATTCTTCACTGGCACAGGTTACCCAGAGGAGCTGTGGGTGCCCCATCCCTGGAAGGCCAGGTTGGAGCAATCTGGTYTAGTGGAAGGTGTCCCTGTCCTTGGCAGAGAGGTGGAACTGGGTGAGATGATGTTTAAGGTCCCTTCCAACCCAAACCTTTCTGTGATGCTTCTGTGATGCCACATCACCAGCGATTCAGAGCTGAGAGCTCTGACAGCACAGGGGCTGCTCCTGCAGCACAGGAGGGGTGGGGTCCCCTATGGGATGGATTTCACAGGGTCCAGCCCAAAAACAAGCTTAGTTTTATACACACACAAACATGAATAACATTAAAAATGAACTTTCAACACGTGTTTATTCTTACGAGGATTTTTAACACCCCCTCTGGTGCTGGGGGTGGGAACTCCACTGCCCTAGGATAGTGATTTCTTTTAAACCAGGAAATGCAAACCTTACTATAATTTAAAATGCACCTGCCTCTGCCTTGTCAACTGCAGAAGTAATTTGGCAATTTATGCTATGCAAACTTAGAAAATATGGGACTGAATGGTGCAGAAATAATGATTAGTGTAGTAAGATTTTGAAGAAACCCGAGATCACTGTTGAGGAATGCTGAATCTGCCCATTACCTCAGCTTAATGGAGCGCTTTCAAGTCTAAACAATTAATTTTCTGGAGATTTTCCACAGCTTCCTGAAGATCAGAGCACAATCACAAACTCCCAACACCARCCCAATTTCCTCTCTGCAACAGCTTTTCAATTAGTCTAGGTAGAGTAAGTGTAGAAAATAYAGCACTTATATCAATCTATATACCTTTACAAAAATTTCCAGAAGCAAATAAGTGGTGTCAAGGTTGGCTAAATCATAAAGGAGAGTTATTGTACTGGATMTAAGACATTAGAAACCTTTTCAATTACTGACATTTAATTTCCTTATTATTTTCATTTGTTAGTTCCACCTCATTTTGGTTATATTCTTTTATTTCGCCATTAAATCTGTTTAGTTCAGAGCCATGATCAGATCACATTTAAGGTCTGTGGGTAGCCAAGACATCAGACACTAAAGAAAGGTGATTAGAAACCCCACACTTAGCATGCTCTGTCTCATATCTTCTGAAAGGTTGTTACCGTAAATGCAAAACCAATGTGGCCTGACACTGGTGAAAGTTGGAAGAGTAGGAGACATAAAATGCATGAGTTATTTTTTACATTAGGTAGCAAACTGAGTTCTTCTTTAACCACTTAATTACCTTTGCCTGTCAGGAAAAAACATTGCTATGAAAATTAGTATTATCTTTATTATGGATGTGTCCCTGAAGATGTTGATGCCCTGACATATCCCCATGTACGAGGCCTGCAAGCAATGAAATAATTCCACCTTGTGAGCAGATGCAGGCTTTGCACCATCACCAAGGATTTATTACATATTTAATGGTCGTTACTTAGCATCATCTGCTCTTTTTATATATTCTCTATCAGCATACCCATTTTCGTCTTTCAGCCTTATTATCTTATGGATATGAACAAAGAATATGTGATGGGCAGTGGGATATAAACYAGACCTAACTGGCCACAGGCAAGTCAAGCTCAGTTTCCCTGACTCAGGTAGAGCAGACTCAGCAAAATGTGTATTGGGTACACGACAAAGTTAGCACAGTGCCCAAGGGAAGGACAACCTGACACTTAAAGCAGGATCTGCCTTGTTTTACCAATTTTTGGATACTTTCAGACACCTCCATCACCAGGACAAAGAAATGGTCAGAACCATCTCTGGTGCCATCTGCTGCCATGCTACATAGAATAAATCATTCCTATTTCAGGGGAGCAGAATATGTATCGCAGTGTTAGCAGCTACCTGTACACACACAATATTTCCTCTTTCAATATGAGTTTTTCCAGCACCCCCTTCCATCTGAACACTCTGAAATTAGTTATAAAAGATTTTTTGTATTTTTCTATAAATTTCCAGCCCATACTCCAGATGGACTGTAATTTTTCCTATGTGTAGATCACAAGTACAAAGAAAATTCAGACAGACTTTTTTTAAAAAATTATATTTAGGGCAGGAGAAATAAACACTCATTGTGAATTCTCTACTATATCACCAGGAAAGAGAAAATGCAGAGAAGAGCTGCTGGACAGAGATCTCTCCACTCTCCCAAGTGCATGGGAGATCTTGCTCTGCCTTTCAGGCTCAGGTTCTCCAAGTTCTGACCCAGGCCCTTCCTGCATTCCCTGAATGCATCTTAAATCCCACTTTAAATCCCACATGGAGCAGCAACAGCTCTCCAGTGGTGCAACCTAAAAGCCCTCACATTACCCTTCCTCTAAAGGATACATGGCTGGGAACAGGACACCTTTTCCTTTTACAATCCAWTTGAATTCTTGAACTGGATGCTGCTGTGGAAAGGCAAATGCAACCTCAGTTACCTATGGTGGCATTCCCCTATTGCTTTTAGGATCCCTGTGGCCTCCAAGTTTGGCTCTTAGTTACACCAGGCACTGGTGCTCCTATGAGCTGGCTGTTTCCCTGGCTGTGCCAGGCATCCTCCTCTCCAGAGACTCCAGTTAAGTTCAGCCTGTGACAGCAAGTTCTCACACTGTGACCTGGGTCACTTTTGGGCCTATTGCATTAGAACTGAAATAAAAAGGGGAAAAAAACAGAGATAATCTGAAATAAAAGCATAAGTAAATGATGTGTGAAAACTAAATTGCCATATCACAGCTTAGTGCCCAGCCCAGATCTGGGTATTATGGCACTTATGATACAACAAGCCATTGACTCATCAGCAGCATGACAGTTAACTGCTCTGCTGACAAGCATAAATCTATTCCAACACTATTTTGTATTATTAATTAGGAGAGGGGGGACCACTATTTGTAGCATATACTGGTGGCTCATCTACTGCCTAATGTGATAGGTTTTATTTGTCTTGAAAAATCATCAATTTAAATTGTGCACCAAGGTCATAACACATGGGTAGTTTCACTCACCGTGGCATTTTGATGGTGGCTGTGCTAGGTGGGAGCTCATATGCCATATCATTATTTCCCACACATCAGCTGGAGAGGCAAATAAACTTTTGATTCATAATGGGAGCACAATGGAAGCAAGCTGAAAGCCTGCCTCCGACAGCTTCAGCCAAAGGTATTAGGAGTTAAGGTACAAGCTTGCAGAAGGATAACAAGATAAATCTACTCACACTCTACAGAAATATTTATCACTATACCCCAATATTGCTACCTATGTATGGATCTGATCAATATTCAGTATCACCTCCACTTTACCCAGAGGCTGTGCAATGTGCTAAATTAGCTTTTTCTATTACCATATCAAAGGTATGCTTGAAATTGAACATCACTGTAATTTAACTGAAATTACAGGCAGACCAGGTCTGTCTTGATCAGTTTGCAAACCCCTCCACATTAATCATATTAAAGACACTGCAGATGAACAAATCAGCAATGCAGGCAGAAAACTGGCTGCCTTGAAGAAAGTCCTCAAATGGCCCTGACACAGGGGACCCAGGGAGGCCTGAATGTCACTGCAGGTGCCTGTGGGCCATGCCAGCACCATGGCTGTCAGAATTCAGGACATCCCCCTGGCTGTCCTGGATTGCCCCAACCCCTGCCAGAGACCTTGGCACAGAGCCCAAGACACCTCTGACTTTGATTATGACCCATGGAAAGAATTACCAACCTTACATGAGGATCTGCAAGCCACGAAAGTCTAAATAGAATAACAATTAGTTTGTCACAGGGTGAAAAATAGATTTTTGGGGTTTTTAGAATGGGGGTTCAGGAGGCAAGATGGAGGAATCTGGGGGTGTCCAGCCTTTCTCCTTCTTCTTCTTGGCCTCCATCTTCTGCTGTGATGGCGGCACTTTTAGATTGGTTTAGAGCAGAAGCTCACTGTCTAACATAGGTGATAGCTATTGGGACGTTATGGTAAATAATGTACACATAGTTTTTAGTATAAAAAGGTAACACCAGTGTGCCTCTGTCTGACCTGCTGGACAGACCTCAGCAGGCCAGGAGAAAGAACTTTATAGATAAGAAACAATRAACAACCTTGAGAACGAGAACAGAAGAGCTCTGACTCCTTCTTCGACCGCCAGGCTGGGAAAAGAGACTTTCCAACRCATCTCGGGGTCACTCTGAGCAGCAGAAGCCCGGAGATCTTGGCATCCCTGGGTGGGAGAGACCCATTTTTCCAATGCCTGCCCACAGCTGAGGATGGTGGCTCTGTGCAGGTGGCTTCAGCCTTGCAGAGGGACTGCCTGGCTCAGACCATGCACTGTGTCCCAGCACAGGGGTGTGGGGAGCTGGGAGAGCCAGGACAGGAGATTCCCTGCACCCAGCTGAGCTCGAGCAGCACCCACCCCTGAAGGGTGAGGTACACACAGCCAGTGCCCCTCCTGACCACCAAACAGGTGTTTGGCTCCTGGTTCTGCCCATTTCTAAGAACAGGAGCTCCTGCCTTTGGCTTCTCCAGTCTTTGCTTCCCACCTCTTGTTTGGCTTCAGATATTTAATTTTTTTGATAAAATTTTCTTTTTTCTTTCAGTGACTTTCTTATACTTGGGATCTCTCTGATTTTGACAAACTTCAAATTATGCCCTTAAAATAAACCTGACAATCAGTAATGTATAAATTATAATTTCCTTCTCCACATGCTTCAACTATTATCCTAATCAAGCAATCATGTCACTTCACTTATAGCCCCCAATTATCCAAGTCGTGCCCTGTTTGTATTATATCATCCTTATCTGATGGCACACCAAGCCACCTGCAAATCCTCAGGGCTAATGCAATCCTGAGTCCCTAAAGATTTTCCCATTCTTTTGTGCTGAAGAACTGATTTCTCTGCAGAGCAATGACTATTAGATGACATCCAGGTGATGAGAGRGTTTCTTTACACATCCACCATTTTATTTGTCCTGTTAAACAAGACCTAACAGAAGGAAAGCATCACTTTGATAAATACAAGTGGACAAGGGTACTGCTTAATCTTTTAAAGGAATCTCTAGAATCAAGTGTCCTTGCTGGGATTACCTGCACAAATGAAGCTGGCAACAGTCACATGTTTTTGGAGACATTTGAAAAGCAAAAATTCTCTGTGGGATGGCCATACACTTCCCTGGGACACAATCCTCCAGCTCTTCTGTCCTCCTGCTCTTTATGGTCCTCAGCTTATCCAGTTGTCCATGGGATGGAGATGCATTTTCCTGGGACAGGGTCCTCAGCTCCTCCAGCTGAGCTCTCCAGTGCTCTGAGCACCAGGAACAGAACCCCTGATCAATGAAACACAGACTCCTGACTCTGCAACCACAGCTGGCCACTCAGACCTGTAACTCTCCCACAATCTCTGCACAGGGAGAAAATTTCTAGCATGGAAACATCCCATTTGTGTGCTTGGAGCCAGCCCACCTGCTCAGCCAGCACCAGCCTCCCTCCATGCATTATTAATGAGCAATATCAGTCTCCAGTTTTCAGTCAGCTAATTTGTTCTCACAGTCATGATTCCAAATATCACACAAGTAATTCATCAAGTTATTTTAACTGTAGTTAGATAAGCCCGTTAGCCATCATAAATTTARATAAATTATCCTTTTTCACACATGGAGGTGCAAGAGGCAGTGCACCTTGGCAGGTGAGAAATACCCCTCTGCATTTTTGGTGACATGCACAGTACTGTGTGGCAAACTGTGTGGAAGTGTGCCCCAAAGAGCCCCTCCCTGCTCTGCAGCAGGGGACAGGGGAGCCAGCCCTGGCCTCTAGCCCTGGGTCACCACGAGCACTTCAGCTGGGAGGTCTCAGCCAGGAGACCTGTGTCACAAATTTCCAGAGCTGAATGATGAGCACACCCCAAAATGGAGAGTCTTTGCTTACCCCTAGTCCTCAGGAGCTCTTGGTTTTCACTCAGACACCTTATTTCATTTACTGAAAGCAAACACCCTCTTCCCYCACTTGCTCCACTCCTTTGACAGAGTGATTTTACAGCAATTCAAGATCTCAGGTATACATCATGCCTTAGGCTCTGCATTGCAGGATCCCACTCAGTGCTTTGGAATCCTTTCTTTCTCCCCTATCTTTGAGAAAGAAAGTGAATCAATGCCAGAGCCCTGGGACTACAGAAGAGGCACAGCCAGGCTGTATCTGGCACTGTCACCATCCCCTCTGGCTTTGATCATGGGGACTCTCTTTGCTCTGGGGAAGAGGAACAGCTCCATGCCACCTCAAATTCCTCTGAGGCTTAGCCTCCCCCAGCAACCAACAGAAGAGGRTGAGACACTTCAAAAAACCCAGTGTGAGCAGCTGTTATAAGCACTGATTTTCATACAAGTAACCTCAGCAGTGACATTTCACAAGTGTAAATCACTCCTGGCTTTGATCACGCAGCATGAGGAGCACCCTGTGCTGCCACATGGTCGTGTGAGGGGTGGTCATGACAAGTTAGCAACTGATTTTTGCAGAAAAGCCACAAAGGTGTTGTATTTATTGCAGCAGGATGATGGCAAAGAACTGCACACAATATAAAGGGAATCTAATTTCAGAGAAATGAAATTACACCAGTCTTAGTTTAAATTGCTGGGATGAGGTTTTTCCCAAGGAATTTAAAAAAAGGTGCAGAAAATCAACAGAGCTGGCTGAGGTTTATAATTAMAAACAGGAGGAGACATTACAAAGAATATCAGACTGGGGTTTCTGGGACTAAGACACYCACTGTCTGCCAGGGGTTAGGATCAGGAATTGAGAGTAGAGGTAGATCATCCCTCATCTGCCTACAATGAGACTCCTTCAGCATTTGATATCCACCACCATGAAAGAGTCAACACAGCCGGGACTGGAGTCACTCAGGCAATTTTTAACATCCTCACCTCTGCAAGGATGCTACTGCCTATGTGGGAAAGGTGTTCCATTTCTTACTATCACAGATCTAAACAAACACTTTTAAATTAAATTCATACAAGCACAGAAGGAGCTTACTTCCAAATATTGCTTAGGAAGCATAGAGAATAAACAGGTCCTTTTCAATCTAATTGTCCAATTTATTTWAAAAAAAAAAGGCAATGAAACACATGAAATCTCTGTGAAAGGGAATCAGCCTGTGGGTTTGAATTATTCCCATTTCTGAAGCAAACAGAATGTTGGCTTCCTCGCATCTGTGGGCTACCCAGACAGACCCAATAACCTGAAATATTATGGACCTCTTCCTTCCTGCACAGTTACACATAATAGGCTGCAGATATGCAGCCACATCAATCATGGCCGTGCTGTTTTTAGCACATCTTTTCAGGAGGACAGTGAGGGACCAGCACAGGCATTGAGAGGGTCACCCTGTTGTCTCGGCTGGAACCCCAAATGTGCCAAAGTGGGAGAGAACAGTCCTGGTGTTGGGTGATCTCAGGCAGAGCCACCATCACACTTAATCTGTGTTGGGAAAACACCTACACCTCCCTAAAAATAGGAAATGTTCAGGGACTGACTCGGCCACAATCACCCTGCAGACAGAGCAGCACASAGGTGCTTACAGGTTCTTTCTCATCCCTCCTGATTACTCTCATTTTCCCAGACCATTATTTTTGTCAGTCTTCAAAGGTCTTTTTCCTGCACCTCCATCCTGTCACCTTCCAGGTCCTGCTTTGGCCATTCCCTTCTCACTCAGGTCTGTCCTTTTCTAAACTTTCCTGCTCAATCTCCTGCCCTTTCTCATCTGTAACTTTGTCTCAAGATACCTCAGTTCCATCTGCCCCAGGAGAGCTGAGAAATGGGGCACAATTTTTGACCTTGTTCTCCATTTCAGCCCCCCTTTTATCCTTCCAYCTGTACCAATCTCTACTCACAGCTKKKTTWAWWWTKSYTYCCCCYCCTTAGGTACTGGATCCAAAGCTTTCCTGTCATTCCCACAGCGCTGGAGGCACCCAGAGGTGCTAGGAACTCTGTCAGCAAAATCCACAACACCTAAGGAGAGAAATGGGGGTGAGAAGCCCAAAACAGGGTGCCTGTGTTCTCAATTAGCAGGTGCAAAYAGGAGCTGAGATTTCACCCCCCACCCTGGCACATCAAGGGCTCCCCAGATCTAAAATTAATCCCAGACCTCACCATACTATCACAAGACTCAGTTAATAAATATTAGTGAAATGCAGAGATCCCTGGATGAAAACTGGAGTGGAGTTGTAGACTGCCACGTTTCATTAATTTCTTATTATCTTATAAGGGCTTCACTGGAGCCTAGAGGACTGCATGAATAGTGCATGAATCTGAAGAGTTTTGCTGTCATCCTCACCTTCAGCTTGAAAATGTGGCTTGTGGGAGCCCAGACCTGAAAGATGCTTTGGCTGAGGATAGAAAACATGCTCAGGAGCTGATCCTGGCTTTGGGAGAGGGCTGGGCTCTCAAGTCTTTTGAAGTTCATCACAGTGTAAACAAAACACATTTAATTAAGGGGGAAACCCTTCCTGAAGTTGAGTGAGCATTCTGGAGTGACACAGGAAAGTGTTGGACTGTGCAGGTAAAGCAGGAATAGTCATGGGCAAGATAGGAGGAATCAGGAGAGGAAGAATGGTGGGTTTGGATGATCATAGAATCATTAAAGTTGGAAAAGACCATCCAGGGGACATTCCAGGAGTCAGCAGAGCAGCCTCACCCAGCACCTCCAATCGCCCCAGCTCCCATTAAAGATTTCTYCTATCTTCTCACTGAGAAAGACAAAGTCCCAGCTACCACAGGAAAAAACTAAGGTTGGGATTTGCCTCTTCTAGGAAATCTGCTCTGCCTCCAGGTCAGATGGGATCTGGTAGGAAAACAGCACTGCCACAATTGGCCATGCATCACACTGAACAATAAGTCATCTCTTACTGTGTTACAGAGGCTTCCCAGCTATTCCTCCAATCTGCACAAGGTAACTCTCATTCATTTATAACCACTTCAACKTGTTATTTTAAAGGAAAATTATCTCTCTCTCATTTCGCTCAGCAGTCTGAAAGTTGATTTGGCTGAAACATGGGAACATCTCTCACCAGGAGAGATGGCAGCAACCAAGTTCTGAAAACAGCATTTTAAATCACCACTGGCATTTATTTTCTACATATAATAGTACTGGTATCAGTTAATCTGCTTAAAACCACAGTGCTACAGCAACATTCACAYGGAGAGTGTGAGGAGAAGCCAAAACCTCTCACTTTCCCACCAAATCCAGCATGGCTCTGGTCCCCAAASCCACACCTACACACGTTCTGTACCCTGTGTTTTACAGCCCARCTACCAGGAGTGCTGGGTTCCAGCTGACCCAAGCAGGAATGCTGGGCAGTGTGGAAAACACCAAGCTACAGACCCTGGATTTGGCTGTTCTTGGCACTGTCTATTTTCTCACCTGCAGTTTTAAAACTTATTTCATTTCTAAATATAATCTGATTCTTACCCCTCTTTGTTTTCCATCAATGATCTCAGAATCATRGGAACATAGAACCAYAGAATGGTTTCAGTTGGAAAGGACCTTAAAGACCATCTCATTTCAACCCCTGCTACARGCAGAAACATTTTCCCCTATTCCAGGTTGCTCCAAGCCCCATCCAGCCTRGTCCTGAGCATTTCCAGGGCTGGGACAYCCTCAGCTTCTCTGTGTAGCCTATGTCAGCCCCTTCAGGCACAGTGAAGACTCCCTAATATACAGCCTAACCCTGCCCTCCGTTATTCCAAAGCCTTTCCCTTCCCTTGCAGCTGCTGGGCTGCACAGCCCTCAGCTCATCTCCAGCTGCTTCCTGCTAAAACACACAGCAGGAGATGAAGGCAAACACAGACTCAAGGTCTGAGGGTGCTTTTGAGGTGCTGCTGGCACTGGGTGGCACATGGTGGCACTGACACCTCAGTTTGAGGCTTGGAGCAGGTCTGGGCACAAGGGTACAGCTGCAGGAGCAGGAGGTGTTGCCTCCTCGGCAGACATCAACGTAGCTCTCTTTGTGCRCAATGTGTTAATTCCAGGCAGAAATATGTGTGTCTCCTGCTACACAAAGCCCTTTCAGATGTTAATGACTCAAGCATTACAGGGCTGGTCTTAGTTAAACTAAGTCTTCTGATATTGCCTTCCCTCATTTCACTGCCTGCTCCTGCTCAGCATTGGCTTTTGTTTTGGCCCCTTATTTCATGACAAAGCTTTTGCACTTTAATAAACACAGWGGCTCCTCAGACTGCTGCAGTCCATGAAGTGCAGATATTGATGAACTTCATATTAGTGACAAGGATAAACCTTTCATTTTTCTACAAGACCAGGGGATCTTACAGTCCTGAAAGATCTGCTGGGTGTCAGCAGCACGCAGCAGAGCTGCTCTTCTTCCAACTGGCACAGAGCACTAAACCCAAACGAAAGCACCCCCTGATGGCACTCACCAGCCTGGCTCTGATGCCAGGCAGAGCCCGAGCCCACCCCAGTGGCTTTGCAGTGACTTTGGCACAGTTTGCTTTCCCAGCTGACATTGAAATAACTTTGCAGCAAGCAACCCTCAGACGCCCCGTGCTCCATTTACCTCCCCCGAAACAGAAAGACTGTGCAAAGCACTTTTCTCCATCCAAACACATCATGGAGATGCAGTAAGCATCTTTGCTTCCTAATTGAAATCATACATCACTTACTTAAGTGATACTAAATCAGAGGCAAACATYGCTGGCAATTCAAGCATTAATAACCAGGTCCCTGCTCCAAAGACAACAGGTCCTCTGACAACAGAACCCTCACAGCTTCCCACAGAGCCACAGCCCCTACCCTGCTCSTGCCAGCCTGTCCCCACACTGCTGCTGTGCACAGGGATCCCACAGATGAGATGAGTCTTTCTCTCAGAGGTCATGCATTTTGATTTTAGGTGTCAGAAGGCTGCACTGAGTTGTGCCTCCTGTGGGACGAGGGAAATGGGGCAATGACACATCCCTGGCTACTCTTCCCAGGAGCTGGGGGCTGCAAGWCATTCTCCTGTCAGTGCCAGGGCTGAGGCCACCCCAACCACAGCCTGCCCCAGCAACCTCTCACATGGGGGACAGAGCCATCCCAACTCCTGCCCTGTGCAAATCCCAGTCCCACAAGTCATTGAGTCACAGCATGGTTTGGATTGGTACTTCAAAGCTTATCTACTTCCAACCACCCTGCCATGGGCAGGGACACTTTCCATTAGACCAGGTCACATCACTGTAAGGCATCTTTGCCTTGTGGGAGCCATCCAAGAGATTTTTGTCCAGCCTGCTCCAACCCATAGCTCTTAGAAACTGAATTTACTTCATTTTTGTTAAACACCTAGAAAGATTTTTAATGGCTTTTTAACTTCACTTGTTGTGAAAGTGCTCTTTTGTAAGAAGCAGAAACAAGTTCTAATTCACTTTTTAATGTGCAGCATTTTTGCACCTCATGGATCTCTCCTTTAATGATTCTCCTTCTGACAGATCCTATTGTAACATATAGAACACATAGAATTAGATCATACAGAATATAGACCATATAAAATCATAGAATGGTTTGGATTGGAAGGGACCTTAGAGATCACCCAGTTCCAATCCACCTGCCATGGACAGGGATGCCAATCACCAGATCAAATTTCTCAGGCTCCCATCCAAAGCTGCATAGCTTTAAACATGAAGGAAACATCATCTCTCTCCCAACAAGATTTTGCATTGCTTTCTCCTTTAATCTCTTTTCATATCCCAGCAAAAAGGAGAGCCCTACACATGGTTCTGAACACAGCTAAGTGAATGTGCAGTAAGCAATTAATTTCAGAAACSTTTCCTCCTCAAAGAGGTGCAGTCCCCTGCCCAGTCAGCCTCCTTTGACAGAAGCTGCTGGAAGAGCTGCCAGTGGGAAATGGAGAACTGGCATCGAGCTTTCTCCCCTCTCTCTGCTATTTAGTTTACCTGTCCTGTGTCATTCTCCTCAGCTCAAACCTCMTATCAATAATAGTAATCATGATAATAATAGCTATTATGAATAATCTCTGTCAATTAACTCATTTACAAGACTATTCACATGGTCTTTGAGCTGAAATGTAATTTGCTTGTTACTGAGCCCTCTCAACTGTCTTGCCCCTGTGCCAGAGGAAAACCACTTCCAACTTCATCTGTGCTGCRGAAACAAAGCGCTTTTCCCCTAACTTTGATTTTAATTTCCCATTCAGCTATTAGAAGAAACCCATTCATCACAGCTATAGGTTTTCCCTCTGAAAACCTTCAGCATTTAAAAGCTTTTGACTGAAATATAACATATTAATGGAAGCTGTGATTGCACAGCCCTCTGCTGACCTTCCATAGGCTGAAATTGCTTATTTTGCTAAATTTATTTGCTACCCATTTATCAATCTAAATCTAAGGCGGTTTTAAAGGTCATAAACCAAACAGCTACTGAAATATGATTAAGGAATATGGAAATAAATTACAAACTCACAATGTTATCCCTTCCTGTGACTCAGTGGCARAAGTATCAGAACTTTTTTGACATCTTATGTATTTGGGGATTCATCTGCTTCCAAGAAGTTGCTTGAGGTCTGTTAATTCATAATGTGGTGCTTTGTCCTACTGAAAGGAGGATTAGAGGGGGCAAGCTCCAGGTCAGAAGCAGACTAAGAAAAGGCTTTAACTGTCCTTAGAGGCRGAAGTCTCTCCTTGATGACCAGGCACTTTGTGCTGAGAACTTCCCCCTGAATGAGGAGYGCAGTCGTCACCACGTGCAGTTCCCAGACCACCTCCAAAATAATTAATGGAGCATTAAACTGCCTTAACACTGCAGGATTAGCAGGAAACATGCTGAAGGTTATAGGAAAAACAAGCAAAGCTTTTCTGTCTGGAGGACAGAAGTAAAGAATCTTCACATGAGGCTTTGAGGCATGTTGAGCAAAGTTGGTTATGGTAAAATAGCCAAAACAATTCAGAGGTGAACACAAGGTGGAGGAGTTGCACACAACTGAAGCTGGGGAGAAGAAGCATGATCCAACYGCCCTGCATGAGCTGCCAGAGGGGCACTGGAGACAGCATTGGTGCTTAGACAGCACTTTTTGGGGAGCAATTAGATATGAGCACAACAGCAGTSATCTCACACCTCTGTCCAGCTGCCATCCAGGTGCTTTCCCTTGGGTGCTCCACAGACCAGTGCCCTGGTCCTGCCCTGCCACTGGGGAGAGCTTCTTGAGGAGCTGTGAATGTCCTGTCCCTCGGGGTGTTCGAGGCTGGGTTGGATGGGTGTTGGACCAGCCTGGTCTGTGAATGTCCTGTCCCTGGGGGTGTTCAAGGCTGGGTTGGATGGATGTTGGACCAGCCTGGTCTGTGAATGTCCTGTCCCTGGGGGTGTTCAAGGCTGGGCTGGATGGGTGTTGGACCAGCCTGGTCTATGAAAGGTGTCCCTGCCCATGGCAGGGGGTCACGTCTGGATGATCCCTAAGGTTCCTTCCAGCCCACACCATTCTGTGATTCTTCAGAGTGAGCTGGACCAAGGAAGCCTGATCTCTCTCCAACATGTACTATAAGTAACTAGTAAATCATACAGGCTTAAAAGCAAACTGCCTGCTCAGAATGAGGCATTAATTCCTGCATGTCATAGAAGCAATTTTGACTTCATTACCAGAAGCTTCAGTGAAATGAGTGTTCAGCCACTGGTGAATTTTAGTTCTTGATGAACCTCTAATTGCTTTGCCCAGCAGACATGGGTAAGCACACACAAATGTCTGCATCCCTACAAAACCCAAACATCACCTCCAGAAACACGATGCCCTTTTTGCTCAATATCACTTGATTTCCCAGGGAGCATATTTCCATGYAGCAAGAAAGAACTTTTTGGGGTTTTTTAAGCTGATCTACAAAGACAGAGCTTCAGTGCTATCTGGCAGGAGTATTGCAGGTAGCACTCACAAATGATGCAGCCAGAGGTGCAAAATATGCACAGCTTTGCTCCTGAGCTGTGATCACTTTTAGCTGTTGGTTTTGGTGCCTTTTCTTTTCCCTCTGGTCTAAATTGATTAATGAATTATTAATAAAAGAGATGTGCACAGAAGACAGACACTGTTTCATGAAGGCCTCTTTAGAGAACAGTGGGATTAAAGACAAAAATAAGCAAGGCAGTAAAAAGGCAAGATGAAAGCAAGCAGCAGCCTTGTATTAGAAGTAACAATAAACCTAACAGAAGAACAGAAAGACAAGTATTGCCTGGCACAGCCCCTGCAAGGGGCCGCTTAAATGGATTGCTGAAAAAAATTAGATGTACCAACACACCACAGCAGCCAGAACTACAGCCTTGCACATCAGACCAGTAATATTAAGATGTACACACAGCAAAGCTTTCTGATTGCTTTATTTCTGGATTGACTCCAAGGCAAAGAATCCAAAGATAAAAGAGAGGGTATGAAAGATGTCTTATAGCAGTTAAGAAAAATAACAGGGCTTGTGACTCACTTGGAAAACCCAGCTCTTCTCCTATTGATCTAAAAAAGCAGTTCTGCAAGAGCCAGGGCAGGTCCTGCTTGCATTTAAAAGCTTGAGCTTTGGGGAAGATTTCTGCTCACCTGCAGCACCCTGCAAGAGGATCCCTCTCCTCTACTGATTCCCCTCTGCTCAGCAAGGACTTGAGGTAATACTTTAGCCTTTCCTTAGTCTAAATCTCTGAAAAGGATTTTCTCTGCTGCCTGTTTGTTTCCACTAATTTTGCAGGAATGTCATCACTTCAAAGCCTCTACTATCAGAAAATAGGGTTGAAATGAATTAATAGGTTCAAAAGTGGCAAGAAGAAATTATACCCCCCACACAAGCATGAACACTGCAAGCCTGATACCACAAGTGTAATTTCTTTAGAAAACCAAGCTAAGAAATTAAACTGGTGCTTTCTGTGACCTGCATCACCTCTGTCACTTTTAGCCAGTTCTTTAACTCTGCAGATCCAAACTATGTGGATGCTATTCTGGGCATAAGGAACTGGAAAGGGACCAGATGTCAGGAAATTGATTGCACTGAGACAGATCCAGAGGAATGCTTCTGTGGAGCAGACCCAACTTTCATAAGACATTTTAGCAATTTCTCCAAATCCAATTAGCAACTGATGTGTAATGCATTGAGAAAGCCTGTGGTTAAAGAGTATATTCCTATTAACACACTTATTACCTGCAGAGTTTGACATGTTGTCAGCTTAAAATTAATCATAAACACTACATTTTAAATAAGGGTCAAGAAACGGAACAAATAGGCATAAACAGAATTTTAGTGCTATCCATAATAGAGTTGCAGCAATAAAAAATGAGTTAGAAAGAATATGTAGCCATTCTGAATTATATGATCACAAAATCATGTCTTGATTGACTCTTAGCTTTAATGTTTGCATTGGCTGGCACAGTTGGATCACAGAATTTCCTTTGAATATATTAACATCTATTAAAAAAATGATCAATTTTGAAGTTATGAAATGCCTTTCTAATTTACTGCACTGCCATTTACTGCTAGGGAGCTGACCATTTTTTCCAGACAGACACCCTAGGAGTTCATTCTCGACTGTTATTCATTTGAAGAAAAGTAGGTGTTTGAGTTTTAGACTAATGCTGCTGGAGGGCAGCTGGAGGAGATGGTGCAAGTTAGGCAGCTCTATCACACTGGCTGCTAAGGACAGCTTTGTTTCTTAACAGCAGCTCTATAATGAAATAAAAAGTGGTTACTCCACTGTGAAAGTTGCATATYAGAAATTATTGCYCAGAGAAGCTGAGGATGCCTCATCCCTACAAGTGTCCAAGGCCAGGTTGGACAGAGCTTGGAGCGACCAGGTTTGGTGGAAGATGTCCCTGCCCATGGCAGGGGGTTGGAACAAGATGAGCTTTAAGGTCCCTTCCAACCCAAACCACCCTGTGACACTATGAAATCAGAACAGAACAATTTTAAGTAAGTTTTGAGACAAGCAGCCAGAAACTGGGGCTTAATCCTGATCTCATAGCTATGAGTCAGTGAGACATCCAAAATAACAATATTTTCATTTTGRTAAGCACCTGCTCGTGAGCTGCACTGGACATGGAGCACATGGGGCCTCTGAGTCCTGTCCAACTTGCACAAAATAAAATGAAAACCTATAGGTCTCCACCCTGCCAGTCATCTGAGCCTCATCCTGTCACCAAGGAGATAAAGAGCTGGACTCACATCCAAGACACCATTGGATGAACTATAAATCTCATAGCCCAYAATGGTCCCCATCCCCTGTGAGGCTGATGGACCTGAATTAAGCATCACCACCTTGAGTAGACAGAGACCCAGCTCTCCCTCCACCACAAGCACTTTGGGAATAACTTCCCTCCAGCATCAGAAGAAATTCAGGTTTGAAGAAGCTGCACCTAAAGCCCAGCCCAAGCCAGCAGTGCCCAACAGCACTGTCCAACTTGGCTCTTCTCCACCCAAAGCTTGCACACAGGCAGGTCTGCAGAGAAGCAGCCCTCAAATCTGGGTCTGGGGCTCAGCTCAATGAATGCTGGCTGCAAGTCAAGATCCACGCAGTCCATGCTTTTTGAATTTTTAAGACTGGAGTTACAGGAATTCATRAGGCTCCTGACTAAAGTGGGATTTGATAATGCGCCTTCTTCCAGGTGAAATAATAGCCACACCAATTAAACATACAACTTCAGAAAATACAAGGTTCCAAATCAAAAGATCTTCTACCTCACTGCTGAGATTTTCTAGGCTGCCAGCAATTTGATTGCCAAGGTCTCAGTAGGACTTGAAATAATCAATTATTGACATTGCAATCCAGTGCCTACAACTAAGCTGTTCACTTTGCTGGAGATCTGGCAGCAGGAGAAAGCACTCAACARCTCTGTAAAACATCTGGACAGGGAACTGAGCCCACGGCACCCCAATTCCAACAGCTGCTGTCCTGGGAGGCTCGACCCTGCTGAGTGGGAGGAGCAGGGCAGTTGTAAGGGAGATGCTCCAAACCACGTGTTTGCAGTTTAATAACAGCAAGCAACTTGCAGCACATTTGGCTCCCAATCATATGCATCCCAGTTGTCTCGTTAAACATTTTGTGTAAGTTTGGAGACTCAGCTTTAGTGAATGTTACTACTAATTGCTTTACTCCTCAGCTGTGCAACAACAAACCACCCTGAAACACAGTTTTATATTAGCACCAGACGGGGATTAACTAATTAGCAAAAAAAAATATCTATTTTCTTCAGATAACATTATAGATATATATTAGCTAATTAAAACCTAAAAGCTATGTCCAAGAAGGATAACCTTTTTCTTCGCTTTTTTTCTTGAGTATTCCCCAGTCACACATTTTCTTTTCCTCTGCCACATCTCAGGCATAATTAATCACTAAAACTGGACACATGTCAAATAAAGTAATGAGATATTATTTAATCTCATATTCAGGGATCAAAAAGAAGACTTACTACTTCACTCACCTATTAACAACAGTAGTTCATTGTTCACMAAATGGGACATGGGCCCATTTCTGTACCTGGTGGTTTAACCAACAAACTCAAGCAAAGGCCTTGAAAGCTTTTACCTGGGAGGGACCCATAGTTTGCCTAACAATAATTCCACAGCTCAATAACTCAGAGGTGGGAAGTGGGAAGGAAGAAGAGGAAGGGTGATAGTGTGGTCCAGACAGGCGCTTGCCAGGAAGGAGCAGCAACCCTGTCCTGGGGGAGGCAGGACAATTCAGTGAGGCAAGAGGGCATCCCTCCACAAGTGGGAGCAAAAGGAGCAAGGAAAAGCTAAGGAGTGATGCTCTAACCTAAAGGGGATTACTCCACAGTGAATGAGAACATGACTGGGTAGGACCATTAAGAAGCATCAGTGAGTCTGAGGCTCTCAGACTGCAAAGCCTGAAATCCATGAGCGACTGTTCCCGTGCTCTGAGAGTATTTGGGATTAGGCATGGCCTCTTCATGCATCCTCTCACATTGTTGAGCTGTGAATCCAATTTCACAGACCACACTGACTCTTTGAAAGGAACTTGTCCGTATTTTCTTTACAGCAGCCTCTGCACTGATCCATTTGTAACAGCTGTCATTTTGTCTCCCAGATTCATGGGGTTGAGAAATTAGAGCTCAGGAAACAAACTAATCCAAATCAAATGCACCTAAAATGTCTTCCCAAATAGAAGATTATGGAACTCCCTAGTGCACATCCATAAGGTCTAAACATCAGGCCTCCTTCACAGGAATACAATCAAAAAGTTCTCCTGGCTGGCAGCAAATTCACCTCTTTGCTGTATTTGATAATACCTGTTCTTTATGCACAGACAGGAGAAGGGTAAAGAATGGCTTTATCTCATTACTGATACCAATCACAGTTCAGGCACTAAATCCTGCCTAAGAGAATATGCCTCCAAATATTCATAACTTCTCTTTGCATGAAGAAACTATGATTAATCAGCAGCATGGAGAGCCACTGTCACTTGATATTCTGGAGAAGACCAGAGCATCYCCTTCTGGTTTCATGACTGAGACCAAAATTATCCAGAATTTCATTATGATCTTATTAACATTATGAGATCACAGGAAGTATATTGTTGTTGTTGTTATTGTTGTTACTACTACTTCTATTATTATTAAAATTTATTCAATGTACTCACAAGAAATCAGCTTTCTTACATCCCAGGGCTTTCCCTTCAGTTTCCTAATCCCATCATGAGCGCACACTTGAGTCCTGTTCTTTCAGGAAGAGCACCAAACCAGTAAAGCATACTGCACCTGTGAACCAAACCAGCAGCCAACACAGTAGCCTCTGTGGGACACATATTCCTGACATTCCTAATGTTTGGAAATCTGGTAGTTTGGGGGTTTATTTCCCCTGGGATTGAATTCTCCATTGCTCTGTAACGCTGCGCATGTCAAACACATGCAAGACAGAAGGGGGGACTCACTACTGCAGCAGCAAAGCCCCAGGATGAATTCAATCCTTTAAAAGTTCCTTTGAGTGCTCACTAATATTCAAGTATCTGTCTAGCACCTGGGTTTTGTTAAGTTTTCTGGTAKTGTGGCTTTTGAAACTCTATTACTACATGCTGGGGTATGATTAAAATGTTTAGCTTTCCATGGTAACATTACTCATCTATAATCTTGTTTCTTAGTGAGATCTGAGCCAAGCATACCAGTAATTTCTTTTAATAATAAGTCTTCGGTAATAACTCTGCCTTTTAAATGCAAAATCTGAGGCAACACATGATTKACAGATATCATGGCTTTCAGCTAATTAAGTATTCTGAATACTCAGTCATGGGACGATTTTTTAAATGGAAATAATTGTGGTTGCCAGACTCCCTGTGGCAGCTCTGCCATTACCAAAAACCCTGGCACAGCCCTGTGGCAGCTGAGCAGTGGAACTGCTCTCCCTCTCTACAGGGGGGGCTCACCAGGCCCCCTCCACCAAACTGGAGGTAAATAGAACTCCACCCTCAATTGCACAAAGCACTTAAGCGTGCTGGGTTAATTAGTTACAGCAAGGATGATCTTCCAGGCAAGCAATGTGCTACTCCTTGTAAATGATGCTGCCACTGAAGTGTTAATTCCCTTCCAGGATTAAGCTGCCTGGGTATTAATCAGATGCTGCAAAAAATACCAATTGCTGTGCAAAGATCACAGTCAAGAGCAGAGTGCTGAATATTCTCCACAACATGGATAGGCTTGGAACACTCGAGATGCATCACATGGAGGGGCTAAGAGCAGTTTAACTTTGGGGGCTTTTTACARGGCAGCAGCACGTTCAGTTCATCAYAGCTCTGTGTGRAGTTTGGGCCTTTGGACAGCACTGCAATAAAATTATTTGTAGTAAATTCTAGAACAGCAAAGGCAAGGCACATGGCCACCTTGCAGGTGTCAGAAAGGACGAGCTCTGCTGGAGCTTGTCACAGCTTCAGCCCCACTGCTGTGGCTGCTGCTCTTCCGCCACAAGCACCTTTGTACACCTTCCCATGTTCCTGAGTATTTGAAAGCCCACCTCCAGCAGAGATGATTTGTTATGATAAATCTCAACCAAATCAAGCATTTTGCCAAGAGCAGTTGGAAAGTGTCCATGTTTTTATTGCCTGCACATTCTACATATCCCATTGCTGCTGTTCAGTAATAAATKTATTCATAGCTCATACCAGCTTCCTATCTCAGATTAAGAGARTGTTGCAGCTGGAAAAGACACCTGGGTGGACTGGAAAACACATACCTAATCTAACAGCCTCTCTCTCCCTCTGTAATACAGAACAAGCCAGGTGCTGTTCACAATTTTTCTGCAAAGCATCTCATCTAGAGCCTCCAGGATAGCTGTAACCTGGAGCAGCCTAAGGCTCTGCAAATCCTTGGGCTGAGCTTTGAACAACAGGCTCCCTGGAAAGAAAAGTGAGCAAAAGGGAAAAACAAAAACAAATAAAACAAACCAAAAAACCAGACAAAAGCTACATTGTTGGGGAAAAAAGGCTTTACAACCTCTGCAAAACTAAAACTGCTCAGCTGGCAATGGAGCCTCAGGAAAGTTTTGGCCGCTCTGCTCAGAGGGAAGTATTTACATCCTTTAGTCACAGGATGCAGGTGGTGATATTCTGGAGATTACAAACAGATTGTAGGCATCTTGCAGTTTTACTGCTGTGTTATTGCAAGGAGATGTAGGCACATGACAGCATACCTGAGCCCAGCTGGGGCACAGGWATCAGAAACAGCCCCTGAAGGCAGCAGCAGCACTGCCAGGATGGAGCTGTGGTCCAGCCCCTGACCCTCCTGGGGATCACTCCAGGCTGCAGCACATGCAGGGCTGGGATCCTGCTGCTTAATGAGGATGTGTGGATCAGCTGCACAGGCAAGGAAAGGCTCATCTTGGAGCTTGGCATCAAATAAAATACATGTAGCACCACGCTGTTAATGAACACACATCACTGACAGGGCTGCTGCATAATTTATCACCACAAAACCCATCTTTCTCCAGAGTTTTCATAATTCTCATATCTTTATTTATAAAGTGGTAACCGGTCTAAAAAAAAGGGAAAGGCAAAATTTTAAATGTAAGCCCTAAAATGTGGTGAAATAGTGAAAACTCTAAATGGAAAGGAAGGGATTCAGCTACATAATTTTGCACCTTTCAGATGCYAAGTGCTCCTGAAATTCTGAGTTTGGGGTAGTTACACTCTGCACATGAAATCTAAACCATGGCCTGAGCTTCAGTGATGCAGAAGAGGATGAGTAGGCTCTGCTAGAAGCAACAGGCTTTTGGTGTTTTCAAAAGCAGAAAATATTTGAGGGTTTGGCTTTTTCTTTCATTTTTAAGAAGATTGATGGTAATAGGAGATGCATTATGCAAATAATTTCTGTAGTGAAGACCTTTATCCAACCAGCAATTTCCACAACAAATTGCTGGTATAAAAATCTGTAAATGCCCCACTTAGGAAGCAGAAGGAATTGTGATATTCAAATACTCTCACCTGAAGCAAAAATTCAGTCTGTAGCAGAGCAGAAATGCAACAATAGATTATGTCCCCAGAGATAGAAAAATATGTTGGAAAAAGCTTTTAAGTACCTCAAGAGCAAAGGGCTATTTGAAAACCAACATGTCAGTCAGATATTTTGACATGATCATGMTGGCTCCATCAGCCTCTCTATAGTAAATATTTCAAGATAATCTCTTCTGAAATAGAAAACTGGCTGCTTGGTTTGGATGCTCTCATCTCTGCTGGGTTCCTTACAGCAAACTAAGGGTCAGCAAGACCAAGCTAGTGGAGCTGTGCATTCCTGGGCCTGGGGAGAACATAACCAGCTGAGGGAGTTGATGGCAGSGTGGGGAGATTTGCTGGTGCAGCAGAGAAACCCTCAGAACCAAAGASTTGTTGAGTGTTTATGCAAGAACTACCAGCCTGTCCCCAGCCCTGAACACTGATGTGGCTCCACCTTCTCAAGAAGACTCCCCTAATGTGACAGGGAATGTAGACAACTCCTTCCCTCTATCAGCAGGGCATTTTGAGACATTTGCAGCAGGTGCCATATATGATGGAAAAAAAATGTTTACTTTTAGASAAGTGGCATATTTTCCTCCTTTCACAGTTGGCAGCTCCCACCCAGACCCCCAGCAGAGCATCCTTCCTTAAGCCAAGGTGTCAGCAGAGAGGGGGAAGAAATCATATTCCCCCTGCTCTCAACACAAGGCCAAGCAGCCAAAACTCCCCATGATTTTCTGCATTTGCTTTTCTTTACTTCCCTCACTCAGAACGCTGTCCCTCTGCTCCTCACCCTCTGAGGAGCCTCCTGCAGAAACTGCTGACATTAATCTCAGAAGCAATTCAGACAGAGGGGGGAAGAGCTCTGTAAACCCAAACAAGATTGAGACCATCTGGCAAAAAGAAGCAAACCTGTTAAGAGACCACTTTGTCCTTCCTGCAACTTCAGCACAAGCTGTCAGAGGCGTTTCAATAGGAACAGTTTTCCTTTACAGCACACAGTGCTCAGTTTAGTTTAGGCTTTTTTTTCCCTTCAGTATTGTTTTGTTTATTGTACCAAAGCTGGTGGGATTGCTTTTGAAGGGAGTGTAATCCAGCCTGAGTAGCAGCTTCAGAGCCTGGACCATCATCTCTAAACCTCAGCCCTCAATTACCTAAGCATCTGTTTGCAATTCATTGTAGGCAGGRAATTAAACAGCACTCAAAGCAACGAGAAACTGGACAAAAAGACACAAAAAAATTTTATCATTATCTCTGCTGATGCTGTTTCCACCTCTGGATCTTGTTTTGTGTTCTAGGACTGGCAAGTTACAGAGAAATAAAGGAAGAAGTTAACCTGAAGGCTTGGTGGGTGCCACCATGATAGTAATCTTTTTCTTTTAGCAATTTTGATTACATTTGTTAGGAAATCTATCACCTTAATCTTGGGTAAAGAGACGTGCTAATGGCTATACCAATTTTAGTGACTGTTTTGACTTTTATGTTTAATTTGATGTTTTGCATGGAGCATAAAGAGGAATAATATGAAGGACTGCCAGGCTTCAGAGGCACATCAGAGTCCTCTGAACATTAGCAGAACTCTGCTCTGAGTGCTCCCTAGTGGGAGTTACAATCAATTTTAACAGAAGTTAATTGCTGCTGTAAACATGAAAATGAATCAGCAATACAGGACTGACTTGAGTTGCTCTGGGGCTGGGGTTTCTGAGGACAGGGATAGGACACCTGTTGTTATTGCAAACCTCCCATACCTTCTCAGTGACTTCTCATGGGCAGCTCCTTGCAGCACTGACTCCTTCTTCCTCACAGCACARCCAAAAAAACTCCAACTCTCTTCTCAACCAGCTAACCCACTCTTTTATAGCCCTCATCCTCACTGGACACAGCTGTGGCCTGTTRAGGGCAGGCCTGTTCCTAATCTTTGGTGATYAGTGCAGCTGCAGCTCCTCAGGGSTGAGACTGCCTTCTGCACYATCTTTATTTTCTTACATTCTATCCCCCCACAGACACCCTGTCCTGCTCTCAGCTGTTAGGCATGGAATAACTCATCTGTGCATCTTCCACAGAGGGAGTTCTCTTGACCCTTGGTGGCTCAAGAGCTGTTGGAGGACTCCTCCAATGGTCAAGACTTCAAGAAGGAGGATGACCAATGGATACTGCAGAAGATGCACAATTCCAGTGTTGTTTGTTGGTTTGGAGCCTTTTTCAGCACTGGGCACTTTTCCTTTAGTACTGGGGAAGGGAGGAGGCCTTTACTGGAGATCCCCCCAAATACAGCAGCTGCTCTAGAGCCAAGAATTTTTAAGTTTCTCCCAAATGAAGAAATTTCTTTCCTGAGTTTCTAAGGCATCTTTGCCCAACATTGCAGCTCCACAACATTAGCAATTCCCATATGATGGCTGCACATGTGTGTAATTGGAAGGAGAAATGGCTAAGCAAGTAATTAGGCAGGCAAACTATTTACAGACATAAAATAACCACTTTTCAGTCATSGAGTTCAACAAGAACTAGGTATTAGCAGTGTGCATGTAATTAATCAATTAACTGGTGTTTAGATGATGTATTTCTAAATCTGTATTTGCTCAAGCACATAGCAATCATTTGTATATTGCCCTGGAAAAGGTTAGGTGCTGTCAGGTAAAATTCATCATATTGCAATCCTATAAATAGTAACTTTTTTTTTTCTTTCTAATAATTTCTGCTCCCATGCAGTAACATTTAGGGAGATTGGTGTCTTTGTTTTCCAATGTTTTCCTCTTGCACAATAATAGAAATATATGTTAGATTGAGGAAACACATTTATTTTTCTCTGAGATAGAGAAGAACTGTGTGATTTCAAAGCTGGAGGATATTTTGCTGAGGCCCCCAGGAATAAAGACAGTTTTTATTCTTATAAATTTATTACAGCTGAKATGGATTGATACATAAGAGATTCTGATGATAGAGACACACATTTTTCAGGACAAAACTAAAAAATAAAGGCCTGGGAATGTAAGAAGAAGATAGTATCATTTAGACTGGAAAAGACAGTGTAAAATCATTGAGGTCATTACTCCAAGGTAAAAAACTCTGTTTCTTGAATATTTTTTTAATAAAATAAACTGGGGGTTTTTAAAAAGTAAGYAAGCACCCCTTAACACCCCTTCACATCTCGATTGCTCCATGGGCTCATGCTGTCTGTCTCACAGTGCCAGATTTGTCCAAAGGAATTTATCCTAACACTCRTTCTTGAACTCATTTTGCACTTTTCCAGCCCTTTGCTGCCTGCCAGGTGCCTTCCATGGTGCAGCCACACTCCCCCCTGCTGGCTGCTCCAAGGGCTGGCCAGCATCAGGGAAAGCTGTGTAAAAGAAAATTTTAATATCTAAGGTGATTACCATTTTTATTCTGGGTATTATTTCGAAAAAAATTGTCCTCAGCAATGATGGTTTCACAGACCCAGCAAGGTAAGCTTGCTTTTCAGATAAAATACCTTCCTCTGCCTCACCACTGAGTTCTTTTTGCAATACAACTTATTATATAATAGTTTTAATGCCTGCTTGCCCAGGCCCTGGCAGGAGCAGGCAGCACTCCAGGCAAGTGCCAGAGATGACAGAAGGATCCTTTTGTTCTCACAGCCACTGCCCACCAGCAGCAAAATACATCTTGTTTGTGCTGTGATACCCAAAGTATACCCACTGAAATGAGAAAGGGTGAGCATAGGRTTTTTCTGAGATTGGAAGATAAAGAAACTGCCCAGTTTGCAGTCCTGGTTCTCTTTAACAAGCTCTTCCTGCAAATCAGTCCCGTGCAGACCAAGGATGATGCAGGACATCCTTCTCACAAACCACTCAGCCACAGCAGAGGACTTCAAATGACACCTCCTCCCCAATCCCTGAGCTGCTGCCTGGGAGTGCCCCTGGATAAAATGCACACCTTATGTTAAGATAAAATTATAACAAATTGCACRAAAGAAGGTTGCCTCTCAAAGTACCCCACAACTGCTAGGATATCATGTGTCACAGAGCCTTTTTGTCAGTTTGTGGTAGAACCCAGCCCAAACCCTCTGTACTCAGGATCAAWGACAGCTTTCCTTCTCTCGGGATCACTTATTCCAGTGCAGAGAATCCTTCCCAGGAATGATACTGAAAATGTGACATTGCAGCTTGGAAGATTTTGGCGTAATTTCTGCATGATGCCATTATGCCCTTTGTTCCATCCTTTTCCTCCCCAAACAATGTGGAATATAATTCTCCTTTTCTGAACATCTGGCACTCCAGCTGTTAGGATTCACAGTCAGAATGCATTAGAAATTAAAACCTATTCCAGRTTAAGTGGTAAAATTTGTCAGCTAATACTAAAAATTTTTCAGTGGCCTGGGTACACCTGTGAATCTCAACTCCAGATCTTACCTCATCAACTTTCAAAAATCCTAATGTTTCAACTTTGTTTACAGAATACTACAAAARGATTAAATCTGGTTTCACTTAATCTTTCATAAAACCTCAATGAGTGCACCTCAATAAGGATAACACAATCTATGTCTTTTATTTTTAATCAAGATAGGAAATTTCATAGATTAGTGATTTTYAGTGTTAATAACAGGGCAACAGACCTTGTAATTAAAAATAAATTTTAGAAGGCTGCTAAATGATTTTGATAATGATTTAAGGATCGTTTACAGAAGAGATGTCATTCTTCTCTTTCTAGGTAGATATATTGGAAACACTGAAGCTGAGAAGCTCTTGTGTATTAACCATTTTTTTATTACAGCAAGGACATTAATATAGTCTGTATAAGAAAAGTTTAACAAAAACCAGTACAGGGACTTCTCTTTAAAGGACACTTGCTTGGGGGAGAAAAAAAAAAGGTGCAAAAATGATGTTGTTAGTTCTGCTGCTTTGTGGAAGCTGGGATATATGGCCTTGAAGATTACTGCTCTATCAGCCTTAACAAGAGGATTTAGCACTCCCATAAAGCTACTCAGCCTTGTAGGAACACAAAATGCAGCTTCAGTTTGGATTTGGGACAGGCCAGGGAAGCTGCACAGCACAGGGGGTGCTGTAGTGCTGCAGACCATGCACACACCAGCACTGCCATGGGGCAGCACCAGCCCTCAGCTCCCCAGAGAATCTGCTCAGGGATGTCCTCACAAAAAAATTTCCATAAGAAACAATACAAATCAGAAGAGACCCCAAATCCTCAGTCTGGCTTGGCCTCTCAGCAATAAAAATGATGCTGAGCCTGTAGCAACCATGGCTCACCTGGCCTCTACAGTGTAAATGTTCTTTTTGGGCTTGGCTGAGATGGCTTAGAAACAGCTCTAGAAYCACAGAATTCCAGAATGGTTTSGATTGACAGGGACCTTAAAGATCATCTAGCTCCAACCWCCCCTGCCACGGGGCAACACAAGGTTATGACAAACCTTGATGGTGGTAATGATGATGTAACYGTAACAAGGAACAAAAATAAACAGTTTGCTGCTACTGAGCAGGGATCAGCCTCACCTCTGCTCTCAACACCCCCATCACTAGCCTTGAGCCACCTCTGGCACTGGTCTGGCTGCACAGTGAACCAGCTCAGCACCCTACAATGACTGAAAATCAGCCCAGAAACAGGATTCAAAAATAAAGTAGAATTTTTCACTGGGTTAGGAACCCAGTTACCTTCCAGAGCAGGCAGCATGGGGAGGCAGGGCCAGCAAGAGCCTCCCCTGGGGCTGTCAGGCTCTAAGTGCCCAGGTCCTGGCTGGTGCTGCCCACAGCACCTCCCAGCACACGCCTGCAGCCTTCACTCCCTGACAGCAGCTCAGGTGAGGAGCTCTGCTGGCAGACCCGGCTCCTTCCCTCCCAGAGCAAGAACAGCTGCCAGATAACAAGTCCCTCTTATCCCCCCAACTCCAGGAGGCTTCACTGCCTCCAGTTTTAGGCAGAAAATTGAAGCCTGAGCAAGTATCTGCTGCCAGCCAGGTTTCTCTTTGCTCAGCATGCCAGGTTTCTACCAACAATAAAAGCAAATAAAATCTCTCCCACTGTGGCTCATCACAGGTGTCCTAAACTGACCCTAATTTCGAAAACCCCCCACCAATGTTTTTACTAACAGGAGTCTATGTTAGAGACACAGAACTCTCTCTTTTCCATTTCTATTATTTTATAGCCTCGAAATTCATTTAAGAGATAGGACATTTTTCACCTCTACCTTGCAAATTAATTTCCCGTAACTCAAAGCACCCTGCTCAGATAAACTCTTCTCTCTTCACCTTGTACACAACTGAGCAGCAGCCAAGGACAGTTGACTTAGAGCTGAATAAYATGCACTGGTGCTAAATGAAAATTAAACCATTAATATTTTAAAATACCTGATTTCCTGGATAGTAAAAGTGAAATGTATCATTTGTTTAAACTATCCTATTCATTATTTCTTTCCTCATTTCATAACACCCAGCCACTAACAAGAACCTACATAAATAGAGCTTGAACTTTCATCTCGGGAAGTTTAATCTGAAACCTCTCCAAGAATATTTTATTCCTTTTATCAGAATATTGATGGAAGTCATAATTCACCTTAATGTGAGAAAGTTTCCTTTCTTCACTAAAGAAATTCATCAAGACATTTCTTGTTGGAGAGATGTGACATAAATCCRCTTGCTTTTTCCTCTGTTTGATCTCAGCACTTTATGAATTTTTGATTGCCTGCTCTTAATTTTCCACAAGCAAATTCAATTAAAGAAATTAAAACCCAGTAGTTCAACCCTGATTGCCCCATCAGCAAATGGCTCTTTTATTGCACAGTAGATGACATATGCCACGCTCTCCTGGTGCTGCTGGAGCCCTTGTAAAACCGGATCAGGAAAAACCTTTCCCTCTTYATTGGTGCTATTAGGCAACAGCTATTGACTGCCCAAGCCAATTCAGCAGCACTTCCCTTGCTCAGGCAATAGTCCAAGGGCTACTGAGAATGAAAAAATATCCTTGGGGTAAAAAAGTCACTCATTGTGTGCGTGTCAACCCTTTCACGTGTGCAAGGGCGAGGTCCCTTCTCCCCGGGAGAATGACACACGAGCGAGCGAGCCCAAGAAACAACTCGGCACGGCCGCGGGGCAGGGTGGAGCTGGGACACCGCCACTGCCAGCTTGGATCCGGGATCACCTTGCTACAAAGGAGCTGCACTCTTACACTGCAGGGCCTGGACAGCACCGTGCCCCTTTTGGGATACAAGTCACCGGTGCCTCTTTTGGGATACAAATCACCGGTGCCTCTTTTGGGATACAAACCACCAGTGCCCCTTTTGGGATACAGACCACCGGTGCCCCTTTTGGGATACAAATCACCGGTGCCTCTTTTGGGATACAAAAGACCAGTGCCTCTTTTGGGATACAAACCACCAGTGCCCCTTTTGGGATACAGACCACCAGTGCCCCTTTTGGGATACAAATCACCGGTGCCTCTTTTGGGATACAAACCACCTGGGCCCCTTTTGAGATACCAATGACCAGTGCCTCTTTTGGGATACAAACCACCTGGGCCCCTTTTGGGATACCAATCACCGCTGCTCACTGGCACTCCAGCCCGTTACTGAGCACTGGCCATCAGCAGTGCACAGGTTTCAAGAACATTGACATTTTAGTGACAGTATCATTTGCTGTGATGCATCCACAAACTTTGCTGTGACCAAACCATCTCCTGGGGCAACTTGCTGCAGTAACTGCCAACCCGACAGACTCACCACAAGTCCTTAAAATAAATTAGTATCCAAAAAGAGCATCTGTTTAGGTAACTCCCCAAACTAAACCCACTGTTTAAAGAATTTCAAGGATTTCAAATTCATATAAATTCCCTTTGAATTTAAAATAATTCTTGTAAGCTGCCCTTATTATCCTTAGTGAAAAACATAATTTTTAGAAATATTTCTATTTTTAAAATTTTGTTCTTACTTCTGTGACAGAGGATGTGCAYCACAGTAGAGCAAGCAAAGAACAACTGTTCTTCTTGTAGTATTTGAGTGAGGCAAATCTGCTATAGAAGACACACATCCAAACCATCATTCCATGACCTCAAACATCACTTACCGAACTCAAAAGGTTTCAGTCCTGGTATGACTTCATGGGCAGAAGGCTTATGATAATGTGATTTTCCCCTCTGAGGTAACCTCATGAAGAGCATTTTCAGAGGAACTACATGGGCAATTCAGCCAAGGATTGATTTAACACTTGCAGTCCAGCCCAGAAGTCATTAGGCCCAATTACCTAATGAACATCCCACATCTSTGGGGCAGGTATTGTCATGGCACAGCTAAACCTACAAGCATTTTAAAATGTGCTGACTGCAAAAYAACCTGGTTTGCTAACTGAGCTAAACCAGGCCTTCGCCTTCTGTGAGCTTTTTAGGGAAAGCTGTCAATCATGCCATCAGCTGTGTGCATTCCTCCTCCAGAATTTAGTGGGTTTGCTGTAAGGAGCAGCTTAAAAGCTGTAAAGATTAATAAATATCTCTTCTTATAGAGAGCCTATCCWCAAGGACAATTTGAAGGAAGCAGGGCAAGGAAATGCAAGATTATTCCTCAAACATATAGTCCTAAAGAAGACACTGTTAGTTGTTCAGAAAGCTGAAAGAACACATTTACATTGGTTTTACTCTGCCAGTTGAACTGTGCTTCAACAGCTTTGGAAGACAGCCAACATGGATGAAATTCATATCTATGAACTCCAGAAAGTAACAGAATGTGCCTTATTTCTACTAAATTAGACTTATGTTAATTTTCTGTATTTTTTTAACAGTATTGTAGCTATTATACTGAGGGAAGTGGCTGAAAATGTAACATTTGTCTCTTTGGCCTAATTCACTGGGAGGGCTGAAGAAAAAATGAAACTTCTCACRTGGGTATCACAGTCAGGTTGCTCACTGTGGTCCTGTGTAAGGCCTGTGGGACCAAGCTGAAAGGAACACAAGCTTCTGCCCAGGGTGAATGTACTATTTTCTACTGTCAAAATCACTACACTTTAAAATCAGTRACTTTTTTTAAGGACAAAGTTACTGGATTTCTTGGGTGCAAAAGCATTAGCCACCCCCTCAAATTCCCATATTTAAACATCCTAAAGGAGCTTTGAGAAGTAACCTTTCCCTTTAGATCTTGACCACAGCAGTGTTACACTTCAAAGTAAGTATGTTCAGGTAAGAATTTCAAATATCTTCCACAAGAATTACAGACTAAATAACTTAAGCTAAACAAATCTTGTTAAAGAATGTATTAATTCCCACAGCTTAAAATATTTARTTTAAGCCTTGCCATCTACCCTACACAGCATTTAACAGATGCACATAACAAACCTTCATACACCCAGTATGGGCAACGGAGAGGATGGTTTTGAAATGGTTTCCAATTCCAAGCATAAGCAAGTTCTTTATGGTAAGTTACTGTATAAAAGCAGTGAAATAGTTAAGGTAAGAAACACAGGCTTATTATTGTCATTTATTTTAAAAACCTTATTCAAAATATTAAGTGATACAAGTCCAAATACAATAAAAATTACTGCAAGAAAAGAGTTTTGGGATATTTTGTCTGTGCTTTACTTTCTGTGTTTATGAAAAGAATGCATTTAACAGTAGGGTATAGAACTTTTAGCATTTCATTCCTAAAACAGTATCATGCCTTCAGACTCCTCATGCCAACAGGCTTGAAACTGATTTGTTTCCGAATGTTACATAACTACTTGAATACCAAGTTATTAATTATGGGGTTCTGATTCACCATTATTTACAAACATCAGTCTGAAAACTAAATCACAAACAGAATGTACAGAAAACTAAAATTTTATATTTTACAACTCATGAAAACATAAATAATGGAAGTACAAAAGACAAAATTAAAAAAACAAAACAAAACAAAACAAACTACTGTAGCAGTAACTTGATTTACACTAATGCATAAATGTTTGTCAAAAATGAGAGTGCACTGTCCACAGACTGGCACTTATTCTCACCTGTCTGTTACCTGGGTCAATAAATTATTCTTACAGTTTCTCCCATTTATAATATAACAAATCACATAGCCATTTCCCAACTGTCTTAAAATTCAACAGAAAGCTCTGATGTATTGAAAGCCTGTCAGCTATCTACATTTTAGTAAAATTATTCAACAAGGCTTGTTTTCCACTCATTAATTACAAAGACAATGAAGTCATAAATAGCATCAGAGAAAAAAAAAAGGAGAGTCAAGAAGCTGCATACCTTCACAAACACCTTAAACATTTTAGGAAATACATGGTACAGAACTTCTGAAATAAAATGGATTATACATAATTGTTATAAAATTATTTACGGCATGAACACATACATAAATTATTAAATTGCAATTCTAGTTATTTTGCCAAAATAGGATCAAATTATGCAACAAGAAAACAGAATCAGAAAAAACGAGATGAAAGACTTGCAGCATCAGAATTTAAGCACAGAAAAAAGTAATTATATTTTAAGTTTGCAATATAGTGGAATTTATGAGCCATGTAAGTGATTAGCAAAGAGATCATTACTTTGATTTAGGGATGCCAAAGTCATTAATTTATTAGACCTAAAATATTTTATGCTTATATTTTTGTAGTATGACTATTAAGACTGCTCCAGACAGAAGGGAATGATGCTTAATGAATGGAAAGAGCACTAATTTATTAAATTCTCTATCTTCACAGTTGATATAAAACCCGACCAAAGTAGCAAACAGATGGATCATGCCCTTGATCTTCCATGAGATTTAATCTCCAAAACATCCAGGTCAAAGAGAGTACATCTCATTTCTGTACAAGCAGCTTATTTAGAATACCTGAATATCATTACATGACTGGGCAGGCAAAGAGTGATAAGTTCAGCAAACTCAAGTCACAGTGCTTTCAGAACACGTAGTCATTGGTTATTTTCAGGGAAGGCATGGCTTCATTAACGTTCTGATCTAAACGATGATATTCCACTGTCCTGGAGCACAGGCCATCCCTCCATCTTCGGCTCTGCACCAGTAAAAAGATCTGAAAGAAAAACAGGACAACTTAGAGATGCTGCACAGAAACATTCTGGGTTTGACAGAGAGCTTCACAGTGGTACTGACACCATTGTTTTACCCCCCATGCTGGCAAGGGCATTACTGCAGCAAAGACAATACATTTTCTAATCACTTATTTAAACTGCTCTCAGATAAATTTTCAAAAGGCAACAGCCTTCAACACCTTCCCCTATAAAGAGTTGGCAATGCACATTACAGATAGGCCACTGCACAGTAAAGAAGGTTTTGGAGTTTTAGCTGCTTTTTTTTTCAGAGTCCTGCAAATCCTCACCCAGATCAGTGTTCTCCCCCAAAGACAAAAACTAAACTTTCCTCATATCTAAAAAGGAATCTATGGTTTAATGCAAATTTGTGCATCCACCTCTGTTGTGTCTGGTTGGGCTGAAGTTAATTTTTAATGCTAGCAATATATTCTGGAATAACAACAATCASACTATTTTTGAGAGACAGAGAATTAGTTTGTACTGAAGAAACATTTACCTGAAAATAGTAACTTAGTAGCCTCTCTATGTAAAACTGGAAGCAGCATTAAACATTTTCAAAAAGTTTGTAGTTACACTCTCAGAATGTCTATGATATAAAGACCACATTAAAGTGACTATTAGGATTATCACAATCATAACAAGAACATTCCCACACCATTTGCAGCTAAACCTCCCTTAATTTCTTGTCTTCCTGCGTAGAAAAAAAATTAGTTAATCATTTACTGTCTCTTGACTTGGCTCAGCTCTCCTTTATAGAATTCATGTTGTGTACTGCCACTGTCCATTACTGTATTGATTAATTACTGATGTTACCAATTAACTCATTCTCTTATTGTAAATATTTGATTCAAGTTCCTTTTCATTGTGCAGATAAAAATCACACAAATGATCTGCACATTAGTATCACCACAAGACTACATGGTGAAAGATTTCATTCTTCAAAAAGCTAAGTCCCTCTTCTTAAAAACATGTACAAAGGAATGCAACTTTATTTTAAACACTCCAGCTGTTTCTCTCAGCCTTTCAGAGCACACCTACCTTTCTCTTATTGTGATAGGTGACATAAACAACAGCTACTAAGAAGGCAACTACAACCAGATGAAAAAAGAAATGGCTGTCTTCTTCTTCATCCAACCCTGAGACAGAAACAGCTTTTATCTTCTCATCAAGGGTCTTGATCTCCTCATTGTAATTACTGATGGTGTCAGAGTTGTCATCTTCTGAAATCTCTAGAAGGTCTGGATTGTATCTGGAATTTGGTGTCATTTCATAAGCATAGTCATCTCCATCTGACTCCATAGTTTCTTTGATGGTAGGTGGGGAACTATTTAGTGTGTCTTTCAAATCTGTTAGAAGATCTTCTTCCTCAATTTTAGTATCTTCAGAAGCATCAACATCCACCTGTGATACTGGACTAGCAGGGACAACAGGTGACAAAGAGTCACCGTTTGCTGTAGGTGGCTTTCCTGCAGTCACCGAAGTGATTTTGGCCTCCTTTCTCGCTGAGGTTAAACTCTGCAAGCTGTCTGTCAAATTTTGGGATCTACTCAGTGTTTCATTCTCACTTGCWGAAGAAATATTTCTTGTATTAAGAATATCCTCTTTCACAGAACCTGAGAAAAGGATGAGAAACAATYAGCACTATGCACAAGGCACTCCCTGGCAGAAAACTATTGCCACAAATTTCCTTCACAGACAAGAAATCATWTGAAGAACACAGCATACGGCACACTGCAAACTTTTTAGCATTCATATGCAGAAATACATACTCCTGCACTTTGGCAACTTCCAAAGAAAAGTCTTGAGTGGGACAGGAACTGAAGTTTGGAAGCACATGCCTTCCACATTAGTGTGGCAAAGCGATCCTGAAAAACTCAGCAGGCCTGTTTTCCAGACATAAGAACTTCAAAGAGATGTCATCCTTCCCTCTGTGGATCCATGACATCTTGCAGAATCATACATGATTAGCATTTTCTCCATCATCAAATTCTTCCTCCCACTGAATGAGCTGAGATCTACAAAGGAGGATGTTCTCAGAACAGTTTTTCCTGCAGTTAAGCTTTTCATTACATGTTTTACCAACAAAAAATGAGAAGACGCTGTGAAGTCCCGTTCAGTCAGGACACAAKACAGCAGCTCCTCTTCCCAGGCACTAATTTTTATTAAATTTGTAGACACTGAAACAGATTTCCAAACTTATATTACCTCAAATGAAACTACTGAACCACGGGTTAAAAACAAACACTGCCCATGCTCCGGGAGGAAAGCCTTTTGTTGGCAGCAATTATTGTAATGAATTAAGTCAGAAATAGCACAGTAACAATGCACCCTTGGGCAAATTCACAATCTCTCCAATGCTGGGAGGGCTTTGCAGAACTACATAAAAAACAAGGTGAGCATTAAATCCAGATACAGAGCCCACTGTCCCTTTTCTTTATCCAAAGGACAGTAAAAAAAAAAATGTAAAGAGAGTTTAATAGCCAAATTTAAGTCTAGAAATGAGCAAACTATTCATGTTTGCAGCACATTACTACCAGATTCAAATCCAGAGGCACTTTAAAAATGTAGAAAAAWTTTTAGACTTTCAGCCTGCATTTTCATCTAAAATGGGAAATCATACTTGCCTTTTATTTTGGCATGCCAAACTAATTTTTCATTTTACAAAAGCAACAATACTTTCATTAAACATTTTCAAGGCTCATGGGAAAGTTGCAGACTCTAGAAATGAAGCATTCAAGCAACTGCTTGTGTCAGGTTACTTGTAAGTAAAATATTACAGAGGGGACACTGAATCATGTTATTCATGGAACTTGTATATTTGCTGARGTTCAGTTACAACAGAGCTCTTGTTTACATGGCACACTTCTGCAGTATGAATTACTCTTTAACCCAACTGTAAAACACAGGAGACTCAACTCATCCCACGTGAAGCAGACACCACAGTGCCTCTCCTCTGAAATTCAAAGTCAACCATTTCACATCTAACACACTTTTTGTTGTTGAAAAAATACTCATCTGAACTATCATATTAACATTAACTTGTTCAGTTCTTATCCAGGACAAGTTTAGGGAATTCTGATCTCTCCTCAGGTTTAAGCCAGCTAGTTGAATGTGTAGAGATAAATATGAGGAAAGGCAGTTGCAAGATAATTTTATGTTTATAGCTAGCTGGCATATTGTGGGTGAGGGCAACCTTACTGGTACTCTCCCCAAACACACAAAACTATCAGAGAGTAATACCTAAACTGTYTGAAATACAAACAAGCATATTTTGCCTATAAAACTATACTGCATCTGGCCTTACACTTCAAGTTAATCTTGAATTCATTTTAACACGGAAGTTTTAGAAGGATATATGCTTCAATGCAAGGGACTCCCAGTGACCACTGCTGCACCTTCAGACTGAGAAAGAGCAATTTCCTATTATTCCTAAAATATGCCTGGGTTTTTGTTTTAATAGCAGCTGAAAGTTTAGCAGCTAAACCACARCTGATTTATGGTATTTACCCAAAACTATTTGGCATTATAAACGATGGTTGCACTGTTCACAATTRCACAATACTGTCAGATGATTTTAGATCCAGAGATGCCTCAGCTTCAGAAACAGATACTAATGTTCAATCACGGAATTAGCAACAGAAACACTGCAAATAAAAAACACACCATGGTTAAAACTCACTTCCAGGAAAACTGCTTTCAGAAAGCAAGTTGTTTCATGACCCCTGAAGTTAAAAACTCTCCATTKCCTASAGATTTYTGYCCCAAATTCTTACTGCCTACCCATYAAAGCAGGTGGGGGGCAACACAAATACAGCTGGTGTGGAGATACTGACTGACAARCAGGGACAGAATGATGGATCAAACAGTCCCCTTTTTTTCCTTCWCTAATTCCTTTCTCTTCACTGCCCAGCCAGTACTCCATCCAAAACAAAGAGAAACTCACTGCCCCTGAAACACACATTTCTTACCAGCCTTTGGCTACAGCCGTCTGTAGCCGTCTGTAGGGGGAGAAAGAAAACACTTAACTAGGAGTCAACTTGCAGAATAACATAAGCTTAATTTCTAGGAGAGGGAAGACTAAAACTAGACACGCAGCCAGAGTATTCAGAGAAAGAATCCCAAGTCTGATGAATGAAGTGACCAGCCAAACTGCTCCTCACAGCAACCAAAGCTCTGCACACCGGGCAGGCGGCGGCCTCCCGCCCCCCGCGGGGCGCTGTCCTTCCCCTGCGCACAGCCCAGCGCCCGCTGCCCCCAGCCCAGCCCCAAACAGCCCAGAGACCGGGGCCAGCCCCGGGCCAGGCCCGGTCACCTCACGGTACGACCCGCGCCGGCCGAGGCCGCACAGCGCTCCAGGCCCAACCCGAGAGACCGGTGAGAGAGACCGGCGGAGTCACCGCGCTACGCCCACAGCCCGCAGCCAGCCCTCCCACCCCCCTCCGCCCGGCCCCGCGGCGCTCACCGGGGGATTCCTGCCCGCGGGCCGCCAGGGCCCAGCCGCAGAGCAGCAGCAAGCACAGGGCGCGGCCCGCCGAGCCCCACCGCTCGCCACCGGCCGCCGCCATCTTGGCCCCCTCCGCGGACGTGGCGATGGCGCCGCCCCTCGTGAGGCGGCCGCGCACGCGCACGGGCGGGAAGGCCCGGGGCGCGCGCTGGGGCTGAGGGCGGCGTCACAGTAAGCGGGGAACGGTGGAATGGCCGGCATGGAGGGCTGGAATTACATGGCCACGGAACCAGCAGGGCTGGGGGACCTGTTAGACCGTCCAGACCAACCCTCCACCGGCACCGCCACCGTAACCCCTAAACCCAGCGCCACATCGCGGCGCCTCTAAATCCCTTCCAGGGCTGGTAACTCCACCGCCTCCCTGGGCAGCCGCTCCAATGCCCGGCCACCCCGACAGTGACAAGGTTTCGCTGARTATCTGATCTGAATGCTCCAATCTCAGCTTTAGGCCAGTTCTGCTCCTCTCACTGCTTGTGTCTGCCATGCTCCTGAGAGCTGACTGCACACGGTTCTTTTGAGTCGTTGATGTCTGGAAGGGCTCCGCTTCTCCCAGGAGCGCTGGGTTAAATGTCTGAGACGGGAAATACTCAGGAATGGCTCCCGGTGAGGGGGAAGCCAGCCTTGCCCTGGTGGCTCTGCAGTGTCCCGGTGAGGGGAAGCCAGCCTTGCCCTGGTGGCTCTGCAGTGTCCCACTTGAGGGGAAGCCAGCCTTGCCCAACCTGTGGGCTGTCTGTCTCTGAGGTGATGGCTCTGCAGTGTCCCGGTGAGGGGAAGCCAGCCTTGCCCTGGTGGCTTTGCAGTGTACCGATGAGGGGAAGCCAGCCTTGCCCAACCTGTGGGCTGTCCCTGAGGTGGTGGCTCTGCAGTGTGACGCTGTCGCAATGGCATTGCTTCATCGGGCACATCCTGCACCGCAGCTCTTGCCATCTGCAGCCACCCAYGGCCATGGCCTCCTCGTGAAAAATACAAATACTAATCAACAGCCACTGAAGTTGATGCAAGCTGTTCATTGCCCACACGTACTTGTTTATAGAGAGGTAATTCACTTACTGAATTCTGTAATAAAGGACAAATAAGTCATGTTATCTCGTTTTACCCATGAGATAAACACATGTGTAATGTGCAGTTGTCAGAGCTTAGGCAGCACTAAGAACAGTGCCACATCTGGAATTCAATTCTACTAAGTATTTTTGGTTTGTGTGGTACAAAACACGCACCAAGATGTTGCCAGTCTTCTGCTGGAGCCACAAATGTGGATGAAATTGTTTTCACAATTAATACAAACACAGAGTAAAAGATGACATTTCAATATTTTATTCAAGTCAGGTTTGGGTTTTTATCCATTTTTAGTAGTGTCAAGTACAGCATTTTGGGGTCTAGTTCCACACAAAATGGAAGACTCTCTAAAAATGTACCCATTTAGTTGCTAAAAAAAAGTGGTAATAAAAGAAAACTCCGTTTTAGAATTAGTGATGCAACTATGTGATTGCAGTTGCAAAGACTCTTCCCTGATTATGTCCATTTTACAAGCTTTTTCATCAGTGCAAGGGGAAGGAACCACAACACAGGACAGGCAGTATTGGCTGAGTCACATCAAACCTCCTCCACAAGGACTTGGACAAGGTAGACAACCTAAAGCATTCTGGAGACAGCAGTAGGTGCGAGATAACCAAGTAAGACAAACCATGGATGAAACACATATCTAAAAAAATAAATTTTAAAATCCCTTTTTCAGACAATTTTGCACATTCCCTCATTGACTGAAACCTTAGGTGTCAGAACATTTTGCTTACACAATGAACAGTACAATATAGTGGTCTGCAATTCCCAGGTTTATAACACATTATCACATTCCTTGTGCCATCAATATAATAGTAGAGGTAATCAACACCTTCCTTCTTCTTATCATGTGGCAGCTGACAGATGTGATGAGGAATTACATAAAGAAAAAAGCTAGGATTTTTTATTTATGATTTTGTCTCCACTTCTTTAACATCATTTTTAAAGCTTAGCTGTCTTTAACCAGGACTAGCAGGACAGATACGTAGCAACACTTGCACCCCAGACAAAACATTGAAAGGTACACTATTTTCTGAAGGTAGCTATGCTATATTTTCAGATTAGCAATTATGAAATCGCTCCTTATGCTTCAAATTCCAATCCTAGACCAAGTTTGTGACCCCCTGCATTGATATTTTTGCCATCCAACAAAGCTGACAACGTCAGTTTGATACCTGCAAAAGAGAAAAGGGAGAGAAAAGTCAACTTAAAACTTGGAATGAGCTTTATGTTCAAAAAGTGCCGTGTCTCTTACTGCTTTAATTTATTGGGTAGCCAAGTTAATGGGATTTGGCAGCTGGCCTTGGAAGGACTGAGCATTTTAAAACAATTTACAGATAAGAAATCTTTCTGAATTATGAAATTTATAATAAACCATGATGATAGATTCTGCTTTTTATCACTTTGAGTAATTAAAGCTCTGAGCCAATTCCCTGCTGCTGGTCTACTGATTAATCTAATTTTAGAGTCCAGAATTACAAAAACCTAGGACCTTGATATATACTCACCTTTCTAAACCACTTTAAAATCTGGGTATGAAAAAGCCCAAGCCCCATCTGCTGTAATATCTCATGTCAATCTGCTCAGTATTCTGGCAGCAGATTTATTACACTACATTAAAACCAATTTTGCAGCAGAAAGATTGCCCTCTTCCTCGGCCAGGGGACCTTGAGAAAGTCACATTTTTAAGAAGAATAAACTCTGTAATAGGAAGCCTCTGAAATATTAAAAATTTAGTTACTGATCTGTGACACAAAAAATTATACACATATTTTATATCAACATGAGAGACTATTTGGCTGGTCAGTGGACAATGGTCTCTAATAATTCTGCTTCCAACAGATATCCAAAATTAACAGAACAGTCCCTAGAAAAGTTCATCACTGGATTGCCAAGCATGAAGAGCAATCTTACAAAACCCATCATACTTTATCACCAAAAACCTTCTGATATTTCAAGATTCAAGTATCACTTTATTGATTCAGACTTTTTTCTGCATAGACTTACCTGGCTTTAAAGTCTGAGTGTATCCTAACCCAATCAGACTGGAGTTGTTCACTTTAGCCTTAAAGGGAAACAATAAAGCATTATTTAGTAATAAATAGTAAATAATTTTGTATCTTTCTTCAAAGTTCTCCATGCCTGAGAATTATGCAACAGCTTTTAAATGTAGGGATTTCAAGTTTTAACTCCCAGATAAATCTAGAGTTATTTTTTCTACAACTTAAATCCCAAATCTGAAAGAATCTACAGTCACTGTAGAAAAGAATGGGTTTATTAACATAATTTTTAATTTTTTACAGACTGACACAAAAACAGTCTCAAAATAGTGCCTAGTAATACAATAAAACATTCTGTGTCTCCTTTAAGGAAAATCCAATAGCTGTGCTCTCAGGCTGCCAAAACCAAAAAAAACAGATCCAACTACAGAGCACAGAACTGCGTCAAGACTGCTGATGGAAAGGCTGGTTTCCTTTTCCATTACAAGCACTTATTTTCAAATGCATATAAATGTACATGCACAGGACTCACAGAAAAAGAGGCATCTGGGTCAATCTGATACTTGGCTGCTATTCCAAAGCGAGTGTTGCTATTTCCAGCTGTCCAGGCCAGATTCACAGCAGTTTCCAGTTGATCATTCACCTTCTGGTAAATGGAGCCGCCAAACTCTGTTCCATCATTCCTGSAAGGAATGCATTAGTGTCGTTTTAAACAGCACCCAAAACAATCATCTTTTATTTTTCCAGTAAGAGCTGTATTTGCACAACATCCACTTACACCTCATCAAATATCCCTATAACAACTAAGATAGAGACATTAGGCCAGATTGGTTATGAAGCTTTTTTTAGACACGTCAATTCATTGCAGATTATTATATATCCACAACTTCTGAAACTGAAAAAAACCCATGACAAACTATCAAAAATTAGACCAACAACGACAGCTTCTAATTTTCCCTTTCCTGTAGATGGAAATCTTTGTAGTAGTGAGGTTTATTTYTCCCTGTGTGACTCTGAAATAGTTATTTTCCCTGGCAAATGTTTCCTTGTGCCCTGAGAGGGCTGTACCCCAGTCACAGAGCCTGAGTCATCCCAAAACTGCCATGTCAGCACGCTTTTACCAGACACAGAGGAACTGTGTCACAGGGGAAGATGCCAATATAATGTGGAAGTCTATAGGCTTTTACAAATGACTTCTATTTGCAACAGTCTTCATGGTACATCTGTGCTAAGGTCTATGGACTAGAAACAGAAATGGAACTAATTTTGCTTTGCAGAGAGCACTGGCTCACAGCTGAATGGTGAGCAGCACAACTTCCAATTCCTACTGCCCCAATGTCACACAGGAATAAAGTGTGGTAAATAAAAGGCAAAATGTTAGAGCATGCATATCATAAAAACAAAACCAAAAGACTTCCAAAGGCCTTGCACTCCTCATAAACCAGTGAGCATCTGAATTTCCATTTTTACTTTTTTTCTTAAAGAGAGGATACAAACACATTGTAGAAAACAGGCTTTAAACCCCAGGAAGATCTGGGGTTATTTCCAAACTGTGAAATAATCTGGTTCCAGTTATTAGAGTACACTAGACCTTTAGCGATTACAAAAAGGGTGGATTTAGGATCTTTTCCCTTTTACCCCTTTGGTCTGATATTCTTTAGTTCATAACAGTTGTACAAASAGCAGTGATATGCTTATTTAGAAGTTCAAGCAATAGCAACAGCCTCTTAAATTGTTAGAGCAATTCTTCCAGAAAAACACTACAATACTTACTTCAGATAAGACTGAAGCTCACATTAACTGCATGTGCTTGGCTCTCAAGAAAAGGAAGGACTAAAAAGGACTGAGGAGAGCTGGTTATACAGGCAGATTTTGTGCAAGGTTCCCAYACAGCTCTGTCTTGACCTGCAACATTAGTGGGGGGGGGCGGTCTGAGCTATGCTTAAAAAAATCAGGAAAGTCATATTTAAAACTAGAAATTATCCAGCCCTACCTCCCTTGTTTTTATTATTAAAGAATAATAATAATAATAATAATTTCAACTTCTTTTTTAACTCTAATAGTAATAATAGCACTTTTTTATGCCAATAATAGCACTTTTAATGTAGTTATAGTAAAAAAAAAAACACTAGCTCCCTATGAAAATTAATACATTAAGGCACCCTGAAGGTAAGTAACTTTCTAGAGTCCCCAGCTGGTTTGTGTAATGCCAGGAACAAAAAAAAAAAAACATGCTTCATGCCCCACCAAGTTAAATTATCTGCTCTGCCACAGCATCCCAGAGAAACACTAACCTGTGTAGATGTAAAAACCAAGCAGCCTAGTGAGGGAAGTTCCATACACAACTCTTTCTGGGATTATACAAAAGCTCTGAGACATTTTCAAAGCTGAAATACATCAATCATCTAACTAATCTATTATTAAAAATAAATAAAATTTCTATTTGTATCATACACCTGCAGTTTTGTACAGTAACAGCAACCTGAGAAGCAGACCCTCAGGAATACAAGAAACAGATCTGAGCCCCCACTGCTGCTATGAGTTTCTGCTGTTGCTTTAATTAAAAGCAATAATAACCACAGCATTTTATAGCAAAARCCAATAATACAATGTTTTGAACTGCTGTCGCACAACTAAGCTGAAAGTCATTGCACTTCTTGAAGGAGCAACTTCTGAGTGGAAGGGGACCCCACATATTGTTTCGATGGAAGTTTTCTGCCCACACTTCTGTGCTTTGGCAATCCTTCAAACATACTGTCTGGGCCGTGGGGGTTCGATTGTTCTGTAAGGCAGCGGGAGCTTCCTAAGCCAGCTTGCTGCAAAACAGCATGAAACGGAACAGAAGGCCTTTGAAGGAGTAGCTCTAGGAAGGCAGAACAGTTGTTCAGCCCCCAGATGGAAACAGCCTGGAATAGCTCTGCTACATGCAAAATATCCAATTACCCAAGGGCACGGAAAGGGGGGGGGCAGGAGAATGGATTAGGGATTGCCTCATCTTAAAAAACTGTCTTCCCAAAGCAAAGGCATAAATTGCCTTTTTAAGAGGAACAGGAGACAGAGAAATTTAAGTTTTCATGGAATTTGATCCTGGTTTCCCACCGTTGACACATTCAGAAAGGACAAATACTTGTGTAAATATATTACTAGAAGTTGCAATACCAAATAAACTTTTACACCATCTCCCTTCCAGTAATAAAACAAATCCAGTTCCTGTCTCTTCCAGTCACTCCATTTTGCCTGTTCTTGTTCATCCTCTGATTAACTTTCATCTACACATCAAACCACCATTTTGCTTGATGTTTACAGGTGTAAAAGGAAAGCATTGCTTTTATTTCAGCTTTCACAACKAGTACTTTTTTTATTATATCACTAATGAATTCTAACAGTCCTTATCTGTTAGACAGACACTGGACCCTTGGGTGCTCAGTGAATTCCAGTTCCTTCCGTCATGCACTYCCTCACCCATGCAACCCAAAGAAAAGGTAATGCAGCTGAAAAAATACAGCTTGACATCTTTAATGAAGAATTAATTTCCAATTCACCATTCCCTTGTTCACCATTGCTGAACCTCTGACCCTTTCATTGTTTAGTAAGCAGCAAAATCCTTCCAAATTCCTTTTTAGTGCCTGTCTGCCAATACTTACACATTAGTATGAAGCTGGAATTCATCAGTCTTATAGCCAACAGCGAAGTTGCTCTGGGTTACTCTAGACTTTGCTGTCTCAAAAGTCATTTGGTAGCCTGCCAGCCACCCCTCATAGCCGAGCACAAGAGCTCCACGTATTGAAGGACCCGCGATATCAAAATCCATGTCACAGCCGATGTTGATGTGCTCCCTTTTGTACCCCGACTTAATTTTAGCACTCTTTTTCCTAAAGAGAAAAGACAGATATCATATCTTTGCAAAGGTACACCTGTAGGTAGCAATTCCACCATATCACTTAGTTTAACTCATTGTAATAGTTCCTGAAGACAACATGTACATCCCTAGAGAGCCACATGATATGTCACCTTCTCAGTATTCAGCTTTACAAAATCCTAAGTCAGCTACAGTGAATTCTTTGCAAATGAGCTATAAAATGTGGTGTGGTACCCCCAAAGCATTTCTGGACTGTCTTCTGAAAAGCAGCTGCATACAGATGGGAATTGACAAAACTGAATCCTCATCTCCAACTGGTACAATGGTTTTGGAAGTTTGATACATAMAGGGAAGGAATGGAAACTGTAGAAGTTTGCCACCAGAAGTCCACAGTAGTGGACTTGCTTGCCTGTCCCAAGCAAAAATCTTGGCARTCCCAGGCAAACAATTTTTAGACAATCTTAGTGAATTGAGTAATTTTATTTACTATGACAGACATTAGGAAATCACTACTTTGTGAAAATCTCTGCTGTGAAGCAAGCAGGCTGCTTCAGTGGCTCTGACATCCCCATTTCTCCTTATGGTACTTTGTGAACTYTAATGGCTACAGCCATTTACAGCCACCAGAAAGCTGCCAGGTTAAGGCAGAAATAAACTTTCCTGAGTCACTTGTTTATTTTTATACTATTGGCCAGAACAGTATTTTCTCATGTGTTCTTAGGTTGATTTACATCAAGGGTGCAGACTTTCACAAGGCGAGAGAGTTATGTCTAATATATTCAGCTATTCTTAATTTAAGATTTTTTTCTTCTCTTTTTACAAGTGTCTTCTGTCTTTGACCAAATCTTTGCTGAAATCTTTCTGGAAAAGTCAGGCTAATTTGAAATTTCAAATCAACCTTTCACATCAGCTAACAAAAACAACCTYCAAGAACAGTATCAGTGCTGTATCAAAGCTGAGACTGATCTCACACAGAGACTGATCTCTTTTGATTATTATTAGCTCAGACACAGGAATTTCTTTTGTTTTGCAGAATCAAAAATAAAGTGCAGGAATGCCAAAAGCACTCATCTGCAACTTCTGTAAAAGCCAGCAGTACCTCTCCCACCAATGTCACAAGGACAGAGGTAAGAACACAGAGTGCTCCAAAAATGACTTTACCTGCTGAAAGATTCGTCACAGTTAATAAGTAATAAGAAGGGGAGAAGAAGTCTTATATTCAGACATGGTGCATCGCTGTCAAACTAAGCCAGGTCACACCAGGATTGAATTTCACTCCATTTAACCACATTTAACAGTTCTCTCGAGGCAATCATAACTACAGTGTCTGTGAAGTGCCCAAGAAATAATTCTAGACCTGTAACATCATTCTTGAACAAGATTTTTCCTTTTAATTTCTCTAAGAATCCTACCAGTTAAGAAATAATTATAAAAATCTACTTGAGATTTTTCTGATTAACAAAAATATCTTGTTAATCTAGAATTAGGAGTGGACTGAAAGCAGTTGACAATGCAGAACACTAAATCTAAAAGACAGGGTGAAAGCTCCCCTGGGACTATTACCCTGAGAGCCTGCAGGGCAGTCTGCTGCTCTGGGAAGCTGATGTGCAGAGTATTTTGACTCACTGGCAGCACTGCTTGCACAGATAATCAGGGGAAAAAAATAAACTAACATCTAGAACTACAGCTGCTGCTTAATCCCTCTGGCCCACATAAAACATGGCATCCAATCACCATGTCAGGAATACCCATCCACCACCCAGGCACACTGTGGCCTGCAAGAATTCAGATGATAAATTCAGCTCGGGACAAGAGCCCAGTTCTGTGTCAACCTATCAGAGCTGTGGCCAAGTGGCCCCTGGAGCTCGTTAAGCTTTGCATTACAGCTGACTTGTTTGGTGCTTTTATTAAGGCAGCAGCTCATCCTCTGACATGGYCAGAAATACACAATGGAACAAAACCACAACTTTTTCTTCACTCTCTAATTTTAACTATAATTTTCAAGCTGTTGTGTTTAAGTTTGCTTGCTATAGTTAAGGATTATAAAGGGATTATTAACACTAAGGTGTAAATGACGTGGACATGATTTCATCATACATAGGCTGATTATTACCTGTYCTGATATCTCAGGACAAAAAATTAAAAACGCCTTTTTTGTCACTTTAGCTTACTCATTTCTTACCCAGTGTTAGGAGAGAAGGTGGAGTCAAAGGTCAGCTTCAGGCCCCGTGCAAGCTGAACAGAAAAGAAATTCAGTGATTGGATTTCTAATTAGACATTGGCATAAGTGAATTTGTAAATTGCTTTACTGGAGCCAAAAATTACCTGATCTTCAAGAGTAATCTCAGTGCCTAGTGTGTTGTCAGTGTTCCACTTTTCTGTGAACATCAATCCATATTCCACCCATCTATATTTTGTTTCCAAACTACCACTGACTTTGTTTGTTTCTGAGTTTGCTGAACCTGAGCTTGTAAATTCCTAAAAGAAAAAAATAATTTATACATATATTATATGTATTTGTCAATATATACAAATATGCAATCAGGCAAATGCTTATACTTGTRGAACATATCAGTCATTATAATTTGTTAAATATTATTTCATATAAATACAAATATATTTATTTTTAAAAGAAATATACAATAATCACAAAACCACTGCAATGTTTTGCATTTCAAACTCACCAGTCCATTTTCAGATCTTGTTTTCAAATCAAGCTTTATTAACCCAAAACCTAGAGAGTGAGTAAAAAATAAGAATCATATATATGTTGATTTGAAAAGCATTTCTGATTTATTTCTTAAAACTCTCTTCTAAATCACCTGTGAACTATTAAATAGTTAAACCAAGGGCACAGCTATCAAACCATGTGTTTCTAAGAAGCAGCTTGTACCCACTTCAGATAGCACTTGACTGATGAATCCTATTGACCTCAGCAATATAATTGGGACCAAATTAGGTAATAATACTTTTATTCCCAGTGAGCAGCATTCTGTTCATAAGCAAACTACTGCCATCAGTGATCCTGTTCATCAATACAAGGGCACAGCCAAAATACAGCACACAATTTTCTCACAAAACCAACAACAGTTCTATGGGGAACAGGAAGAATTTTATCAAAAGAAAAGTAAGTTACCCTCCCTTTCCAAACAGCAAGGGCRATGTGAAGCTGTGATTCTGTGGATTCTAATGGAAATAATTGGAGTATTTGTCAGGGGAAAGTAATAAAATCCTAACAGTTTCAGGAGTCAGGTAGACAGCAAATGCCCAAACCTATTTTGGCTTTATTTACCATATCCCTTGGTGAAAATATCTCTGGCAGATTTGCCCAGGTCAGCATATGCAGGTGGAACAGCCATTTTCTGGAAAGGAAAATTTAAGAAATAAAAAAAAAGAAACTACAATGTTCATAAATTTACTTAATTCATTTAAGCAACAAGAAACTTAAGCTCATTTCAGCCYCTTTCATTTTGTGTCCCACACCCACCACTTAAATACAGCCTGAAGAAAGCAGATATTGCAAACAATGTGATTTCATTTCGCTCGGGAGCCAGCAGCAGCAATGACCATGTACTTGCCACTAAGGATGTGAAACAGGCTGCAGAGCTAATATATATTTTAAAAAAAGGAACTMTCTATGCCTTTCCAAAGAGTCAACTGTTGTTTTCTTATCAGAGTAACTCATGAATGAACTTCTGGTTTTTTCAAACCATTTCTCAGAAATGTTTCTCCTGTTTCTCGCAATGGATCTCTGCATTGTGATGTAAAACATTAGGACCCCAACTCATTCACTAAGGAAATGTAACCAGAACAAGCATCTACCATCAGGAACCATCTCTTCCCCTAATTCAGAACAGCAAATGTATAACATTTATGTCAGCAAAATCAATAAATGGACATTCTTRTGCTTCAGTTTTCTTTGACTTTGCTATTGCTATTAATGGGTTAAGGTCTCTCCCTAGACTTTGACCTTTCGGTGTTTTTCTGTGCACCTGAGAAAAAAATGACCTTGCTGAGAAAAATTCAGCCTGCAGGGAGGCTACCCTGTGAGGCCAGGCCAGCAGGAGGGGAGCCACAACCCTGCTTCAGCAGCAAAATGCAGACTGGACTCCCTGCCAAGGCACAGCCCAGGGCTGGGGGCACTGCAGGGGCAGCTTCCTCCACTGTGCTTTATTTCTTACGGATGCCCACACTGCCATGGAGGTCCTCACTTTCCCATCTTCAGCAGGCCCTGACATTCTTAGTTCACTGGCCTCCTGCAAAAGACATAAATGCATCCCATTTTCTCTGCCACTGGGAAAATTGTCTCACCWTATACAGAGGAGAAAATAGGATTCTGAGGAACAAACCAAGCAAATCTCCTTTTTTATCCAAGTACAATAATTTCTACTCCCTTATTCAAATAAAGTCATTTCTTTAGGGGAGGCAAAGTCAAGCTATGTGAAATRGTGCACATCTTCTGTCTTTGTAGACAAGATTTCTGAATTCTACACAGCAAAGGAGATAAATCGTACTTATAAAGCTAATCCTCTTGATACCAGATGTTGCACTAAAATTCCACATTCACTAACTTTTTGGCTATTCAAAAGTAATAAGCAGTTTACTACATATGCATGCAAATKCTTAAAAAACTGCCCTCACATTCTTACTCCAGAGTATTCAATGTTAGCAGAAAACGACTCCTTTAAATCCCAAACAAACATACTAGGTCCAAACACGAGGGTGCCTTAATATCTCTGGCTGCAGCCTGGGATGCAGCTCTCAGGCAAGCTCACCACCCCATGGAGATCAGATAGGGACTCTCAGCATCACTCAGCGCCTCAAGCACTCCAGACAACAAGCTGGTGCCTGTTAAAGCAGGATATTGCTATTGCATAAAGGAAGAATCCCTATCCTAGAGGGAACAAAACAGATCTGGTGGCTGAATAAAAGCAAACAATCTTCTCAGAACATAAAGTAGGATACAAGGGCACACACTATGACGTAGCTTCAGTTGCAGACTACTTGGGTGCATGTCATTTCTTCCCAGCTATATTCAGTATTAAAATGCACCCCCAAATATACAACCAGCTAAAGAGTTAAAATATTTTTTTTTTTTTAATTCATATTCCAAAGAAGTTTTAGCTGCTTATAGTGTGCCTAAATTTCTCTGCTTGGGTTTGTTTTGTGAAAACATAAAGGCAGGGATTTAATTTTTGTACACAAAATTAGCCTTAAAAAGGGGGAAGAAAAAGGGAAAAAAATCCCAAAAACATAAGCAGAAAAAACTCTTAAGAAAGTATTACCATATTTGTGTAAGTAATTCCTCTGCTCCTCATTGAAGTCACTAGAAGCRAATACAATACCCTGCTTGGAAATGAGCCCCCAAAGTCAGGCAGCACTCAGGAGAGGTTTGGCAGGAGTCACTAAGAGCTGTCTGTGTACAGCAAATGCTTCTGCCTTGCCAGAGCAGYCCAGCCCCATGAGAAGCCTGTGATGGATATTGCCATTTAGCATCATCAAAAATTAAAAATATTACAAATCTCTACACTTGAAAAATCAAATAAGCATTGCTTTGAAAGATAATGCACTGCTCTGCCAGCTGCATCTCGGAATCTATCAGATCTATTTTATCAACAGTCCCTTTGAGTCACTTCATAAAATCAAAATATTTTCTTCATAAATGAATGCTGTATGCTTTGGGGTTGGATTTTATCAGTCATATTTTTCCCTTCTCCAAACCCATGAAGCCAAGTTTTGTTCCCTGATGCCTGTGTGTCCCCTCTGGCTGTGGCCAGGCTCATCAGGTGCATGAGCTGTGCCAGGCTGCTCCACTGCTGCAGTCTGGGCCCAGAACAGTGGGAGACATGAGAGCTCCACTTAGACAATTACTATAATTAGGGGACAATACTGAAAGCCAAATCCCTGCTGGTTGTAAGGCAAATCATATAACACACACAGAGCAAGGTGTTTAAAATTGCTGAGTGTGGAAAACACTAGGAGCTGTGTACTTGGTGGCTAACCTTGCCATTGTCAGCAAGAACAAAACAAAAATTTCTGTTTGCACTGGYTAATAAGAAGGCTCTTGTTTAACAGATGGAAAACAAACCTGATTACATCCTGTGCGAGTACAGGTTGTAAGACAAGCATGCTTAGCAGGGATTCAAACTCTTAAAGGATCAAGGAATGGCCGTGGCCAAGTGCCCTTGCTTTTCACCAGTGGGATCCCGGCACATTAACTCAGATTAGGTTTGGACTGAAATGAATTCACTGCTTTTATCCTTGTCCAACTGTGCAAATAGCTCAGCGTGACTGCGGMCCTCAACAGAGCAGGCCAAGCAGAATATCTGTAACGTGTTCTAAGTGGGAAAATATTTTGGTTTTCTTGAGTAAGAAACAGCATAGCACAAGGGATGACTGAAGAAAACCTGAACTCAGGAGTAAGCTCCAAGTGCTGCCGTGAGCATACCTCCAGGAATACCTGGTTTATAACTGCCACAGGGAGAAAACAGGAGCTCCCTTTGGAGCTGCAGGACCCAAGAGGCAGCCCCAGTGAAGATTTCATTATAGCAGGCCAAATTTGAGTATTTTCCAGTGTCACAGATGGCAAAGTTTTCACTCTATGATGCAATTCTGAGCAATTAAATCAAATTCAGTCCAAAAAGTAACAAACCACAGGGTGCCCTGGCAAATACAAGGATTGGCTGCAACCAAAGGAARACTCATCTCTGCTTGATGACAGTCATACATGCCTAGGTTAAAGTTTCCCTGCACATATTTATCAGGTTTATGATATTTACATGGGGAAAGGAATGATCTAAAAATTTAAGAGAAGAATCAAGTCTATTATAAGAATAAAATTCCCATTAAGACAATGGAAGTCTATCAGATTGAAGGCTAAGAAAGTAAAAAGGTTGGATTTATCCTTATGCAGCCATATTTTTTTTTCCAAATAAATCTGAATTCATGTACGATTTCTTGATGGTACCAGTAGTTCTGAACATTGCAGCTCCCTGTCTCCAAAAGGATGAAAGTAGCACAGTACTTGCTACTTTTGCAAGTAACAAAAGGTGCTACTTTGCTGGGTGGACACATTACAGCCGCTAGGAGCAGCKGGGAGGGACAGACAGCATTGGGTTATGTGACCAGGCACAGTCTGTCTGCATGGGCAAAAACCCACATGAGGGTCTTTTGCCGCAAGGTTAAAAAGAATACTAATTTATTTTTCATTTATCTCCTTCATTAAAGGAAAAATTATGCCTTGGAATGAAGTAGCTTTTAGGTGCCTTTCTGGACCCCCAGCATGGGCAGTGTCATTTCCCAGCCAATGTCTGTGGCGTCAGTACCCCACAGAGGATGGGGCTTTGCCCTCACACAGAGCACAGCCCAGCTCCCTCCATGTCCCGTGGCTGCCTGGAGGCACCAGCTCCTCTTGGCACCAGCATCCCTCTACAACACCCCAGGCTCCCAGGGGAGCTCCGTGCTGGCTCCACATGTTGGGTTTTATGGTCCASATCCCAAATTCCTTCAAGCCATACCCACAGTCTGCTTCAGATCAGGTTCAGCAGTCTCATTGTGCAGAGATTTAAGAGCACACTTACCCCTAAATACATGCACAGTCACACAGAGGTCAAACATCAAGTTAGGCACATTCACAAGGCTTTTGAGAAGCCAGTAAAAGCACGTGGTTTGTAAATACTCRGCATTATTAGACACAATACTTAACAACACTTTTTGTCCCAACTTGCTACTGTGCCAATATCATATAATCCATGCACCATTATGACTCAAAATTTAAGATGGGGAGTCCACAATTTSTTTTGTTGCAGACATTATAAAGCCATGCAGCGTCCCAGTGTCACTCGCAGGATCCCAGCCCTCCTGCTGGAGCTTTGCTCTGGAACTGCATGCATGATGGAGCACATTTAAAGAAGGGTTTATACAGTAACTCTGCAATAAACAGAGGAGCATAAAGGAAATAAACCCCTTAAAAGAAAATGTAAATATTATTATTTAGGCTATACTAATTATGGAATTAAAGAARGAGACAGCCTGCTCTTAATCATATGGGTACACATTAGGAACTGCAGTGTTGTATGGCAGCCCCTYATTAAACTATCACATAGAACTATAGATTAAATTAACTTGGGGGGAAGTCACAGCTTGCTGTAGCTACTGTAGTTACTAAACTGYAAGGGAAAAACATGGAATCACATCCCCACATGGTAAATTAACCTGTTTCTGTTAAATCCCTGCAGAGGAGGAGGAGAGCWGTGCTGCTGTCCCACCCCGTGCCACCAGCATGGCAGGGCCCAGGCCAGCACATGCCTGGCAGCRCGCTCAGGAAGGGACATGTCCCTCGCTCCCAGCCCCTCTCAGGAACACCCAGCACYACATCAATGGTGATGAGTAATTAAAATGGAATTTTGTCTTCCAGCACGATGTGACAGCTCACRCAGGAAAGGAGCATCTGCTACACCGGTGGATGTGTTTTTCCCTACCTGCAGCAGATGCCAAGGCCAGGAGGGCCTGAGCTCTGCATCCTGCCTCCATCCTAACAGTACCAGGGCTGGGGACATCCTCCTGCTGCTACAGCAGCCAACAGTGATGTCCCCCACACCTTCACACCCCCATACACACACCCCAAAATGTGGGCAGGAAGAAAAGGTGGATCAGTGCAAACCTTTGTTGGAGAGTACCAGGGGGAGGTATTATTCTGGAATGCCATTACAATAGTGCAAAAGCCCATTTCTGACAAAAATTCATTGGTGAAATGCCACAAGAAAGGTAATTATTCAACCATCCACTGTACCCAACAAAACAAACTGCAGCACACCTCTATTCTCACTAAGTCATCTGAGAAACAAGCTGGGATCTGTTTCTGCTGGAATCACTATAAATATTCCCCAGAGACACAACCCTGCATTGGTCACTGATGATGAGTCAGCTCCACTCCATTTTCTGAAAATTTTGTTACCTTTTTTTTTTTATTTTTCAAATACCTAAAGACTGAATGAGTCAAAGACTTTTCCCCCCTCCAGCAAGAGTTGTTCCCAGCAAGGGCTGTGACAAGGCAGAATCGAGGCAGCTGCTGCTGTGGCCCCACGGTGCTCAGTAAGGCAGCAGAAAGCAGAGACATGGGGATTGTTAAACTGGCATTATTCCCCAAAAGTACAAACCTATATTCTGAGAATAAGCAGAATGAAATGCAAGAAGAAATCGGTTTGCCTGCTTGGCTTGAGGCTTGGGGTTTTGGTACATATCAGAATGAATCTGCCAACCCGCAAGAAGGATGCCAGGGGCGCGGAGGAGCGAGGTGAAAGGGATGTCAGAGCCAAGACGGTGCTAAATGCGGGCAGGTAGTGCCACCTTCGACCTTTGCTTCCCGGCAAGGAGCAGCACGATCCCGCATGCTGAAGCGCTCGGCAGGAGCCGCACGCCCGCCGTGGCCCAGTGACCTTTCTCCTCCCGTCACGGGGCCAGCGCCCGCTTCGCTGAGCTCGGCCTCCGCTGCGGCCGGCGGCATCCCGGCATGCGGCGCCGGGACCCCGCCGCGCCCGCTGTCCCGCCCGCCGCGATGTCCCGGCCACCCGCGCCTCCCCAGCGGGCCCCCGTGTCGCAATGCCCGGCATTACGTAAGGACGCGGTTTTATCCCCGTTCCGCCGGGCCGCGGGTGGGCAAACCCGCCCGGGGCGCTGCGGGCTGCCCCCGCTCCCACGCGCGCCCCGCGCCCGGTCCCGCCGCCCGCATCGCATCGCATCGCCCCACACCGCGGCCTGGCAACCCCGCCCGGGACGGCCCTACCTGCCCCCGCCGCGGCGGCAGCTGCGCTCCGCTCCGCCTCGGCCTCCTCCGGCGGCGGCTGCCCCTGCCCGGTGCCTCCCCGGGCTCTGCGACGGCGGCGGTGCGTGACGGCGGGCGGGACCGGCGGGGCGGGGCGGCCGCGGCGGGCGGGGCGGCCCGGGCTGCGCTGCGGAGCCGCTCCCCGGGCACGGGGCTGAGCCGGGCGCCCCCCGCGCCCCTGCCGCACCCGCTCAAGGCACCGCAGCGGGCCCGGGCGGCGGCATCCGCGGGATGCACCGGGGCCAGCCCCGGCACGACCCCCGGCACCTGCAGCCGCCTGGGTACCAGAATGCCCGGCTCTGCGGGAAACGAGGCGAGGTGACTTTTAAAGGGCCCTTCCAAGCCAAACTACACTGATTCGATGAAAGTCCCCATTTAGTCTGTATTAGCTGAATTAGAATTGTCTAGAATTCCATTTAAAATTTAATTCTAACTCCCTGGCTTGTTAAAATTTCAATTCCCCCTATCCTGGTTGAGGCAAGACTGGTGGGAAAGAAGGAAGGGMGGATTTGAAAGAGGATCTGTGAGCAGGTGAGGCTGTGTGTGATATCTGGTGAGTGTCCGAAGGAGCTGTCAGGGAGCCGGGGGCCAGCGAGGCAGCAAGACTCCCCCCGTGGGGACTGACTGCGGGGCATGGAGAGGCTCTCACRAATTAGGGAGCTGATGGCTTTCCTAACTCCCCCTCAGACACAAATCAGCCCTCACAGCTTACAGGGAAGCTGGACTGGGTCCAGAGCAACACTCTCCTGGTGACAAAACACTCAGGCAGGGAGTGCTCTGCTATCAGAGGGGAACAGAGCTGGAGCTGGGCCACTTTCAGGATGAGATATCAACCCAGCCCTGCTCTGTTGGAGGTCCTTGGGACACTCAGAGCATCACCCACAAGATAAACAGGGGAATCATCCCAGCCAGGAAACTGGGATGGTCTGGCCAGTCACCCTTCTGCCTCCATCMCACAGGGGATGTCTGTGTCAAAAAGAGAATCATTGCTGAGAGTTTACATCCCACTGACAGGAACATTGATTTACTTTGGTTTGGTTTTTTAATTGTTTCTTTCCTGCTCTTTCTCCCTTGCACAGTGGCAACGGATGGTGAGAGGAGGCAGTTTCCCTGCTTCTGCTTGTGTCCTCACCTGGCTCATACCTTTGTTTTCCCAACAGCATTTCTCTGAAGGGCACTGCTCCCGCAGCCGTGGCAGGGCTGTACCCAGCATGTGGGTGGTGCCTGCCCTGGCACAGCCCAGGAGCAAGGCTGGAGTCCTGCAGCTGAGCACACACACAGCGCTAGGGAACTTTGGTCAGGGTTCAAACTAAATAACCCTGCAAGGAACTTAATGTTGAACTGAAGTGTATAAATGAAGTGGTTTGTGGAATTCAGTGGGATCTCAGGAATTTCTTGTCATGACAGSGTGGTAGAGAGGAAAGGATTGTGTGTAGCCACATATTGACCTTAGAAAGGCAGCTGAGGCAGCAAAGGCTGAAGGAACTGTGCTGGATATCAAATCCACATTAAAATAAAGTATGCAGCCTGCTACCAGGGTAGGAACCCACAGAAACAAGAGGTTTCTTTCAAATTTGGAAAGTTCTTCTGACCACAGTCATTTTGTTGATCCAGGCACAACTACGAGTGTGGGTGTTGTAACCAGAGTGCAGAGCTGCAGTCAGGGGGAAGTGTCAGCTCTCAACACCCTCTCTGTTCTCCCTCTGGCAGCAGCTGGTACCTTCCCTCTTTTCCTGCATCCTGGGGCCTGTCAAAGCCTGCCCTGGATTTCACTCACTGTCCCATGAAAAAATGCAGCCCAGCAAAGAACCAGTGTGCAGCTTTCTGCTGGGGTGCCTGAACCTCCTCCTCCAGGAGTCAGAGGAGCAAGGGAAGCGAGGAGGCTGCTGYGGCAGAGGCAGGGCTCCAGAGAGGAGCAGGGGCACAGGATATTCTCCAACATCCCTTTGGCCCAGTCACAAGGCTGCACTTTCACCCTGAGCAGCAGCTCCTCAACCTGCCCCTGCCAAAGTGCAGGCTCAGCTCTTTGCCCTCTGCAAAGGTAAATCWGATATAATGAGTGTGATTTGTGGGGCACTCTCTCCCAGCCCTGCTCCCTCCCCGTGCAGCATCCTGCTGCTGCCCCAGATTATCAAATATATTGTTTTATTACCTCTGGGTATAAAGAAGTATTTTATTACTTGCAGAGAGAGATTGCAGCCTGTTCCCTACAGCTTTTGTCTGAGCAGCCAGACCATRAAGAAACCAGCCCAGCCTGTGCCTYACATTGAGCCCTTCCAGCCCCACAGGCACCCACAGGGGTTTTGGGAGCTCYTTGGAGAACCATTGGCTGAGATTAATTTTCACAGGCTGCCCCTGCAGTAGAGGCTGAGTGCACAGAATCATGGAATCCTGGAATTGTTTAGTTTGGAAAACACCTTGAAGATCATCAAGTCCAACTGTTAACCCAGCACTGCCAAGTCCACCACTAAACCATGTCCCCAAATGCCACATCTACACAATTTTAAATCCCTCTGGGGGTTGGTGCTGCAGGTGGGCTTAGAATGAGCGGAGGGACAAAATGATTAGTATCCGTGTGAGAATTTTTCATTAATTTCTGGAACACACATCTACCAAAAGATGGCAGCAAATCTCCTCGTATGGAGTCGGGCATCAGTGTCATCTGCTCTCTTGGGCTCTATTTTTCCTACAGGTTATGAACTGTAGATTATCCTGGGGGGTGCCAGAAGAACAGGAGGATTACACTAAATATTCTCAATGGAGAAAATTTGTGCTTGTGACTTCAGTTTAAATTTTTTAAATTCCATCTACCATATAAGAAATCTCCAAAATGCTCTAAATGTCAGTTCCCTCTTTTATTTTGGCAGTTCTTAGTTTTTAGTAACACTACAGCTTAATTTATTTTAACAGGTGAAAATGGAACATAAGGGAATGCATCATAATAGATTTGACTAACAATAAYTCCACAAATAGTTCTCATACAAACTCTGTCTAAATGTTCCTTTTCCTTCACAGGCTTTAGATCTTGAGCACTCAGAGCAGTTTGTTTAACATCAGTTTGCTGGGGAAATCTGGAATTGCCCCATCTTTCATTATATAAATCTGCATGTCAGTCARAGGATTATTTTTAAGCTCTGTTCTGCATCACTAATGGATACAGACGTGACCCTGGTTCTGATACTATTCATACCAAGTTAGCTGGGAAATAATCAAAGTCAGTAGAGTCACTGCAGGTACCCAAATGGGGGCTCCACTCAGCTCTGGTGACAGTCCTGGGGCTGGGCCTGCAGCAGCTCTGCCCTGTGCTCCCTGACAGGGCACAGCTTTACAAAGCAAATCACAAAAYAAGTGTTTTATTCAGCAGTTAGTGATGGGAAGCATGGAAGGATCAGCCCTTTTGCATTTCAAAGTATGCTTCTGATTCAATTTCTTCAAAAAATGGGACCAGTAAATACTATTTTCAATAATCGCTTTTACATAGCCAAATTGTGCAAAACTGACTCGATGAAATAACTTACCTGCCTAAAATAAAGCTGTGAGGAAAAAAATGCATCTTGTGATTTCTACATGAACAGCTAAGTCTAATTCAACTGCAATTTCATTCACATCATGTAACATGTTTGAACAGCAGAAAAATTCATTAGCCAGAGATCCAAGATGTATTTGTTCAATAAAGTTTGATTTGGCTCTCTTTAATAACAAAAATGTTTTCAGCTTGTTAACCTGAAAGGAATCCCTTCATAATCAGTCAAGAACATGCTGATGGAATTATAAAATAAGCAAGGATGCCTCGCTGCTGGGTATCACACTATGTAAACATATCTTCATGCCTCTTACACTGATATACTCAAGCCAGGCTGTGCTGCTCAGAGCCAAGCCCTCGCTGCCTGCTGTGCCCATGTCAGAGATAGGTTGTTTCCACTGCAGAAAAACCTGCACTGGGGATGCTTACACAGCTTTGATGCTCCACAGAGCATCTCTGTGTCAGAATAAACAATCTTTACCCAGGCCAGTGTAAGTGGGCTGCTGCTGGTGTTTGCAAATGGGCACTAGCAGCTGTTTGCCACCAGCAGCACAGCCCTCTCACACCCCACAATGTCACTGCTCCCTCCTTCCCCTTCTCTCAATGGGACACAAATATCTTAAACTCTTTAAAATAGTTGTGTGGTTTTAACCRATTATTTTCAAAAAACACAGTATGTTTTTGAAACACACTATTCATGCAAGTTATCCTTGAGGATCCATAACCTCAGGGCCAAGCAGCCAAGAGTGACCRTGCCAGCCAGCCCAGCTGCAGCTTCACACAGGGGAAGGACGAGCTGGTTCAAAATGCATGCTCAGCTCAGAAAGGTAGTTGGTTGTTCCTATTCCCATTTGTCCATTCTACCACCTGCCTGGAGTTTCCAGGCATTGTTCAGCTACTTAATCAAGCTGTGGCCCCACAGAATGTTGTGTTCTGCCCTAGCCAGGTAAACCAGCCCAGAGYCTGGTTTTCCCCAGCACAGCAGGCTCAGTCCTTCATGATGCTGAAAAAAAATAAACACTAGAGATGGTGCTAAAGGGAAAAGGGGTTATTAATAGAATTCTGTGGATGGATGCTGATCAGCACATTTCTGGGGTGAGGGCACCGTGCTCAGACCTCTGTCCTGGCTGCACCCAAACATCCACCATCAACACAGTGGGGTGAGCTCTGCCAAGAGAGTAAACCCTGGCTCAAAACACTGAAGAAGGGATTATAACCATGTATTTTCTAAAGTACACCCAGCAGGCTGAGCGGTGATGGGCACCCCTGGCCCATGTGCTGTACCAGCACCGTGCCACACAGCCTGCAGTGGGCTGGGCACTGGCAGGAGCAGGGACACATGGGTGTGAGATGTCCAGACATGGCTGTATTGATTTTTGAGGAAGAAAGCCAACAAGTAGAAAGCGAAAGGGGAAGGCAATAAAAGCTAAACTCCCACAGCTCCTTTTGATGTTGGAAAATAACAAAGAGATTGACCTGACATTATTACACCCCTTGCTCTCTCCCTCTGGGTTATGTTTTTATTTCCCCGAACCAGTAATGATCAAAGCCAAGAGCCTCTCCATCGCTGTGTATTTTCCTTTTCACTCCAAACAAAAGTTGCAAAGGCTGCAACACTTTCTCTCATGCCTGTCCTGGTCCAGTGGTCTGCTTCAAACAGAGCTGTTTGCAGGAGCAGCAACTCCCATGGTCTCAGTAACCTCATCTTCACATTGCAGGGGTAAAAAAGCCTCACCCAGGCAGGGGAGAGGGAAAGTGATACACACCCTCCTCATGGGGTGCAGCTTGTCAAAACAGATGTCATGGCTTTTACAACACGAATTGTTTGGGAGAGGTGGAAATTTGATATATCACATAAGGCTGGAGGAGAAGCCTCCTTGAGGCCACAGCAYGGACAATATCTACACAGGCAGGCTGCAATGGGGCAAGGGAGAATGATTTAAACTGAAGGAGGAGAGCACTAGATTAGAAGCAATTCTTCCCTGTGAGAGTGGTGAGGCCTGGCACAGGTTGCCCAGAGAAGCTGTGGCCRCCCCATCCCTGGGATTGTCCAAGGCCAGGCTGGACAGAGCTTGGAGCACCCTGGGATGCTGGAAGGTTTCCCTGCCCGTGGGAGGGAGTGTGAAGCCTTTAAGAGCTCTTCCAATCCAAACCATTCTACGATTTTATGACATCTGKAACACAGGGAAGTGGTRAGTGACACAGAGACATCAACTGTGCAAGGAGCTGTGCCTGCAGGTTCTRAAGAGATCTCAGAATCAGAGAACCATCTAGGTTGGAAAAGATCCTTGAGGTCATCAAGTCCAACTGCACTTAACCCAGCACTTCCATGGATTCTTCTTCAGAGAAAGAAAGAAGAAAGAGCAGAAAGAAGCTGAAGTCATTACCTCCTAGCATACAYTTTTTTCCAAATATTGAAGAATTGTATAAACCCTCTTCACTTCCCAGAAAAAAATCAAACCCAAAATTATCACAGGCCACAGTATTTTCTAAATACCATTATTATCCTGAGTTGTCATCTTATTGCAGGGATTCCATACTGTTGTCTCCTTCTCACAAAAAGTTTCATACCTTCTTGGTGCTTCTCATGGGCAGCTCCTCAGAGCTCTGACTCTTTCTTCTTCACAAAGCAGCCAAACTGACTCCCCACTCTTTTAYAGCACTCTTCTTCTCATTGGTCTCAGCTGTGGCCTGGTAAAGTCAGGCCTGTTCCTAATCTTTGATAATTGGCCCAGCTGCARCTCCTTAGGGGTAAGATTACTTTCTRCACTATTTTCTTATATTCTATCCCCCTACAATCTTGTCTTGCAAGTAACACTAGAGAAGCAGTGAAGATATGGTATGTCAGATAAATAGGTGATAAATGCATGCCAAGTAAAACATCATTTGTAGGTTATTTAAAGTCAGGAATCATTAGTATTAATCTGGCAGAWAAGTTTCTGTGTTGTGGTTACAGAGCTGCAGACACAATTATTAGCTGGTATATAGTCTAACACATCTTTTACTTGTCGAGGACCAGACTGCTAAATAGAATTGGAAAAAAAAAGTCATTGAGTCACTGGAAAAAAAATTAATTGAGTAGGAGTCAAGCAGTGGAAGCTGCAGTGATAGGCAAGAGGACTCAGTGAAGCAAGAGGCTACCAGGGCTCATTGCTGCCTGCCAGCACAAGCACAGCAGGAAGGTTCATGGCCATGTAAAATGGTCAACGAAAATTCACCTTGGCAAACAAAAGCTGCTGGAGCTGAGGGTTTGTTTGTTTCTGTCATCTTCAGCAATAGACTTTTAGTGCTGGAACACTTCTAGAAACAAACAGAGACTTGGCAGCAAAATATTTGCGTTGGATTGATATTTGCAAAAAAAAGAAAAAAGCAGGGGGGGAATGGTTCAGCTCTATTAAATGATTATTTAATCAGCTCATATTTAGGTTGCCTGATCAAATAATCTTGCAAACACAAATGTGTAACACTGGGTTTTTTTAAAAACAAAACAAAACTAAGAACATCTGTTCTTCAGCTGCAGTATTTATTCTGTGCAGTTAAACTGAAGGCATGAGATCAAATCTAAATGTGGTTGGGTTATGTGTGAGCACCTCGGCCTGAAATGCAGCTGTAGCTGCCGTACCCAATGAAACAGGACATGTGGGTTTAGACTACAGTCCTTTAAATTCCTCCAGGTAAAACTGAGTGTACAGMGAGCTTCTGTAAGCATTGTGACAACTTGTTTCTGCTGTTTCTGAGTGGATACAGCTGGGATTAGCACTGAAGGAGACAGTGGAAATCAGCACTGGACTTGGAAAATAGAATAATTGTACCTATTTATGTAGTGTAATCAATAGAGTCCATTGAATCACTGCATATCCCCAACAGGATAGACACAGCCCTACAGCTTTTCCCTTTGAGCTTCTTCCCATGGGAGCCAGGGGCCTCTCTGGTTCAGGGAAGAAGAGCCCTTGCCAATGAGCTGCATTCCCCTCAGTCCTGCAGAGAAGCAAAGCCCCCATGGAGAGGGGACCAGTGGGTCCTTCCCAATTCACAGAGGGTTTAGACCCATCCTTGGCATTAAAGAGGAATAGCCAGGGTTCTCATCTCCATTCCAAAACACATGGGTTTTCTTCTTCTTCAAAAAAAAAAAGAAGTCAGAATATCAGAACTGGCCAACAACTGACTGACAAGAACAGTAGGGATGTGGTGGCAGAAATCTGAGAGGAAGGACAACATGGTCAGGAGCCTGCAATAGAAAAGGTCTTTCACAGCTCYACAAGCAAGTCCTGGCATCAGATTAAAGCTGGGTATCAAGTGCACTTGTAATCCCACCCCTGGCAGGAAAGGGAGGGCTGCATTAGCACAAGACAAATTGCTGGTTGTGACAGAAGCTGGGGGCTGCTCTGGGAAAGAGGGTTGTTTTTTCTGGAAAAAGACAAAAGAAGATGGCTGATCTGTGAAGGAGRCTGTTATCCATTCCTCAGAGGGCACAGGTCCTGCTGGGGGGAGCAGGCTGGGCTGTGCTGCTGAGAACATTTGCCACCTCAGCCTCCTTGGAAAGGGGCTCTTTATGATCCTTACAATTCACACTGTCCAGCCAAGGACCTCATGGAAAGTGCTGCCTGGGAGCCCTCCTTCAGCCTGCTTTATGCTTAAAAAGAGATTTATTCCTAAAGAAATATTTTCTAGAGCTGGTGATGAGTATGCAGGAAGGAGAAGTGGGTGGCTTGAGCCAAGAATCATTAAAATTTCTGGTTTGGTGTTTAAACAASCATAAAGGCAGGTGCAGGGTAAAATTGGTGCAAAAGATCTTGCAAGGTAAGTCCATGTGGGAGAGGTGAGGAGGGGTTCTCTTCCAACTCAGAGAGAAGATCAGGGCRAAATCTCCACCTCCTTGCTCAAGCACAGGTGAGCAATAGTTTAGATGCTTCACTGCGYTCAGCTGAGCTCAGCACAGCCTTTCCATGGATCCCAAGAGAGTTTGGAGCAGACAAGATTGCTTCCTAAGCACAAGCCAAAGCATTACCCAATGTCTGGCACTTCTGCTGAGGCTGGGAGCAGCCCATGTCCTGGGAATGCAAACCTTGAGAGCTCAGCAGCTTTCCTTGCTGCTCCCAGCCTGGATGAAGTCCAGAGAGCAGGACAGTAACAGCAGCTTGCAGAGCATCCTGTAAGGATGTGGATTTCCTCCTTTGGAAGAAGCTCTGCACTTTGATCTATTCCACCTTAGAGAAGGAAAAGGCAATTTTCCTCTTAGTCCTGAGATACATCAGTCACCATGTGGAAATACTCTCAATTATGAAAGAACAAGGCAGAAGGTGACAATAAAGCCCAGCTCCCTACACACAGGTGCACATACACACATCAGCCTCTATTCCATTGGTTGCARTTAGTGGTACCATTTTCTGTTCTCTCTTGATCAAAGTGTTTTATTTCTGTCTATCCAAAAGTCTCTCTTTTATTTTTGGTCCTATACTTTGATTGAAAGCTTTAGTGAAGGAAATTCCTCCATGAGTTCAATAATTTGCACACCAAGTCCTGAACAAGGCACCCAACAAACAGAATAATTCCTCCTGASAAAGGTCCCATTTGGCAGCAGATGTTAACAGAAGCCCAGGGCACTTTAGGAGCATGTTTGACACTTGGTTTTAGCAACTTCAGGCCATAACTTAGATGCATGTCACCCCTGTAGTGACAGCAGGGRGACAGACATCTCAGGGGGAGGGCCACACAGTGGGACAGCCACCACCCTCTTCCCTGCCAGCAAAGACCATTAGACCACAATTATTCTGYAGTTTTAGGCTTTGATTGCCAATATTTTTGCAAGCAGTTATGTATAGAAAGACAGAATTCATAAAATATTATTTTTTAAAATCYTTTATAGAAAGACAGAGCTCATTAAATATGCTAAGATCTCTTTATAATTACTTTTTTTCATTTATTATATTATATTTCATTCTCATGAAGGATGGCAAACTCAGAGCTCTAGGATGGAAAGGGCAGGAGCAGGGAGGTGGCAGAACTGCACTGGATAACAGAGTGGTATTTAATGGGGCTATAGGGCAGGTTTGGATGCATTAGATGCATCCTGCTGACTGAAGCCGCCACAGAACTACAAAAAAAATGTAACATTCAGGGAAGAAACCACGCTGCTAAGCTTATCCTCTGCTAGTCAGACAAGAACGGCTCACATGTGCCATCTAGTGATGCTGCTATTTCATACATTGGGAGCTCTCCGGGCAGGTCCGAAAATATTCAGCAAGACTGGAGGGCCCAGGCTGGCCCGAGGGTGGGCACACGCAGAGCTGTCCGGGCAGCCCTGTCTGACAGCCCCTGGCTGCTGCTGCAGCCCTCTCCACGCACAGGCTTAGGACTGATATGAGCCCAGAGCCAAAASCAACCCAAATCAAATTTCCCAAATATGGTAGCAAGGCTTGTGTTCAAATCCACATATTCTTTTGTGCACATGTACAAAAAATGCACTTGGTAAAAGCAATATAACTAAATAGCCAAGAACTAAATAATAACTACTCTGTAACTAGATTAACCAATAACTTGGAACTAAATGGCACCAGCAGAAGGCACCAGTAGAAGGCACCAATGCTTAAATCTGAAGAAAAACCAAGATTTTTAAAAACATGTTAATTGAAGATGTCCTGGGATCATGATCAGAGCAGATGGGCAGATCAAAGCYTTGGCACTGCGTAGGATTTACAAGGACAAAGTACCAGAGGCAGCAAATGAAGGGCAGACTTTCACCATTCTAATTAAAGGAAGTGGGTTTGAAGGGCACTGACTGAAGGAGGATGTGGGAATAACCATTCCATTAAAAATGGAAATGCCTTTTGCCAACAAGCTTACTGCTGCATTTGTCACTGGGATGAAGAACAAGTTTTGTGTGGAGTTTCCCATCTGAGGTGAGAAGGAGATGGGCCCAGAGGTGCCCCAGAGCCAAGAGCTCTCCCATGCCAGTTGCGGCCATTTTGTGTCACACTGGTGAGGGCTGGAGAACCTCAGCACCCACTGCTCAGTGCTGGTGAAGAAGCTCTTCCTCGAGAGCTCAGTGGGGTGAGCAGCTCCAGAGCAGCTCCAGCAGAGAAAATGAGGTGAGAAGGGCAGGATGGAGAGTGACCAAAGGCTGCAAATCCAGCTGCCTTCTGGGGACTCCATGGCKGGGCTGGTGCTGTCAGAGCAGTAACACACTGAGGGCACAGGGASTGATGGCCCAGGCTCTGCTGACCCCAAACACTCATTAAAGCTGTGACACAAGTGTGTGATGTCCAACCTGTCCATAGAAGTTTCCATCTCCATCTTTCATACCTCCATTTACCCTCCTTGACTGSAGAATATTTTCAACCTTTTTCAAGGCAATTACWTCTCACACAGGATGGTTGTAGCCAYCTCCTACTCCAAGAAATTCCTTTTCAAAGCATGAGGTGYGGGGAGAGGAAGGGGTCAGTGCTTGCCTTCATGGCAGGCAGTCCCCTATTGGAAATCTGCTCTCTCACACCCACCTCTGCAAGGGGTTGGCTTTCAGAGATATTGAATCTCAGGGACGTGACCTGAACTTTTCCCTTTGCTGTTTAAAGTCCTGCGTTGTGCAGATCTGCAATATGAAAGACACCCAAGATCCTTCCCAAACTGTTTGTTCCCCTGCTTCGTCGTTAGTAAGATGAATGGTTCAGCTCACTTTCAACCCCCAAGTGATTGCCCTTTTCCCTGAAACAACTGCTGATTTTATCTCTCATTTCCCTATACACCTACTCCCATATTTCTTTAAGTTTATCCCTGAAAGCCCCRAGGTTTTCGTGCTCACTTTTCATGGCCTGCAGCTTTTCTTTTAACATTAAGAGCATTGTTTCTGGCAAGACATTAAGGTGTTCATCAAATGCCAACATAAAAGCCATAAATAATACCCCATTTGCATTCATATTTTGATAGTCCCTCCATCTCTGCCGCAATGGTGTCTCTCCCTGTCTGCACCCCCTTGGCCCAGGCTGTGTTCCTTCACCCAAGCTGGGATCACACCTTTCCTCTTTCCATCATGGGTTATTCCACCTGTGACAGTTGTCCATTCAGTGCAGCAACAAAGGATATTCCTCCACTTGGACTTCAGCCTCTCTTCTTCACTTTCAAAAATCTCATCTCCTGAGAAGATCATGGAGCTTTTGGCAAATTTCACACTCAAAGATTGTTCCTCTTTCATTCTGCACACTGCTATGAAAGGCTGCTCCTGGTCTCCAGCAGTGCTTGTGTTCCTCCAGCTGTGCTGCAGGGGCATTCAGCACCACTCTGAGTTAACTGCAAAGTTTTAAAAGCACCAAATGCATTACAGMCTGGCTCTGTGTTCACAAACACCCACCAAGAGCAGCATTGCTTGCATGTCTTCAGCTGCAGACCACATCTCTGCTTCAGCAGAGCTTGGTCCTTTTTTCCCCACCTTGACTTAAGATCTGTCCTCTCCCAGGTTTCCACCTTTCACGTGTTCCAGCCTAGGATATGTCACGAGAGACAAGGGCTCAGTCTGCCTTTGTTGCCAAGTTATAGGAAATGCTCTAAAGCAGGCAAAACAGATCTCTGCTGGAGGGTGAAAAGGGATGAATGGAATGGCTTCAAAAAAACTTTGATTACCAGCTGATTTCATTAGGTCTTGTCCCCTTTTAAATAAATTTCAGGACTTCAGCAACAAGACTTGAACTTTGAAGGTCAGGAATGGGATTAAGAGCAGCCATAAAAATGAGCAAAGCCCTCAAAAGTTATGGCCAGCATTATGTATCTTCCCAATTATCAGCTTCTTTTGCTCTAGGGAGAAAACATCACTCAGCTTTAGCTTTCCTGCCTTCCTTGGGGAGATTGGTTGCATAACTCTCCTTTCTAGTAGTTCTTAGTAGAGAGAGACATGAGTTAAAGAAATTAAATCATTCCCATTTCAGAACCAGTAAGATTTACACCACCAGCAGTACGCATTTGATGGATATCCCTGTAGCTGCTCTAAATTTAATCTTGTAATTCAGAGATTACAACTTAGAAATTCCTCAAAGAGTAAAATTCCCATTCATCACTCAAAAACCATGCATGGATTGTGTTTCCCAGGTTGCAAACTCTTCCTTCTTTGAGTCTGCAGTGTGCAGGGGAAGAAGGCAGAATAAAAGAAAAAAACTTAATTTACTCYGTTATTACTATCTTACTTTCTGAGGCTGGTTTTGGAGGTGGGTACCAACATCAGCCCTCAAGCCCCAGCCTCCCTGGGAAGGTGCCCTGCTCACAGGCTCTCTGTGGCAGCAGCACGGCCATGAACACAGGCAGTGCACCCACATTATTCTTTGAACCCCAAAATGGAAACAGGGGGTGAACCCAGCACACATCACACAYGTGGTGTGTGAACATTAACACTTGGTCCTTTGAATCCAAGTTTAACCTTACTTAGGTCTGTTTTGCTCTTTCTTTTAGTTCCTTTGGCACAAACAAGCTCAGCTGGAGCAGCACAGCAACTCAGAGGCTTCCTCCCACCCAGCCTCCCTTTCTGTCCAGCTCAGGGACTCAGGGTACAGGGGAAGCTTTTGAGCTCTGCCACATCTGCACTGTTCACTCTCTCCCACACTCAGCCAGCACACAGCAGTGTTTAAGCAGAGACCATGCCATGAGCACAGCCCTGAGACTGAGCAGCTGAAGGGCTGGCAAGAGCCACACAAAAATTCCCCAGAACCTCTCCAAGCCATGCAACCAGCAGAGCATGAAAGACAAGGTGCAGAGCACTGTTCTGCTCAGGGGCTCTTGCCCCCAAGTAGGGCACAAGGAGACATAACACAAGGTCTTCCCCTTCATGAAAGAAGAATCATGTGCTCTCTATGTGGCAAGGAACACGCAGTGGAGGCAGCTCTTGCAGCCTACTGGGCAAAGTCACATTCACAACCTTTTTCAGAAATGGAGTCATGTGAAAACAAAGGGGCTAAAACCTTTTAGATTATGGAAAGGAGTTGGGGTGTTGGGGTGCACATTCCAGGCTATGAGTACAGCACCATGAGGGCTTTCCAAAGCAGGGACACCAAAAAAGTGCCCCCACATTGCCCAGCAGCACCACATGCTGTTACTTTTTTTTTTTTCTTCTAATAGGAGCAAAATCAATTCCATACCACCATCCAAACTGCATGCAGCTACCTCTGACACTGGTTAAAACCAGCCTTGTGGTTTTTTGAACATTTGCTTGGCATCTTCCTTAAGCACTTGACCTACATCTTCCTCCTATTCTTTCTTTAATTTCTGTATATCAAATTAACAACTTAAGGGACTTATTGTTTTTCTATGCTTAGCAGTAATACAAACTCTAATGATATAGAGAAAAGCCTCATAGATCAGTCCTGTGTTCAGCCTGTGACGTCTGCCACACGCCTTATTTATAAAGCAAACCCTCCTTTCCCTTTAGAGTAGCTCATGAGTTGGTGAGGCCCTTCTATACTACACTAGTCAGACTGGATATCTTAATTGTCACTTACATGGTCTCTGCAGGCTGTAGGAGCTAATGAGCAGATTCCATTTGATTTGATGAAGAAATATTTAAGCAGAGCTGGACACATGTTTCATCACTTCTCTGCCCTGCACAAGGGTGGTACCAGGTACCCATTTACCACCAGCTCCTGGGCTGGCCCTTCTCCCCTCTATCCCACAAACACCCAACAAGCCAGGGAGGAGCAAGGCTTTGCAGCTCCAGGTAAGGGATGGGGCATTGGACACCGCTCCAGCTGCAGCATGTGATGATCACCCAGCACTGCTGCTTTTGTCAACCACTGCCCACCAGCAGAACACGCAGCTGCACCATGGCAAATCCTGCTTCCCACRTGCTGCACAAGAAGCAGCTTGTGGCAGAGTCCCAGCCAGGAGCCTGCTGGTGCTCACACCGTGGCTCCCAGTGCTGTTTACTCCGTTACAAGTAAGCAGTTTGCACTAATGGCATGCATGGCCTTAAAGAGCCATTAAGTGTTATAGCAGCATTTGGGCTAATTAGTAAAATCCACATCAGAAGGTGCAAGTTCCTGCTGTCCTTCCTGTTTCATTATGAATACTAGATCAAGAAGTTGAAGTCCAGCCTTTAAATGTGACCAACACCTAAACACCTTGGCAGTCTGGCCCCAAGCAGTTTGCGTGGGGCTGTGCAGTTCAGGGTCAGAGCCAGGATCCTTTCAGAAAGACATTTGCTGCAAATTCTGCGTTTGTTCTTACAGACACAAACCTCCTGTGACCCCAGTAGCAGCCCCATTTGCTGAKGCACAGAGAGGTGACCTTAGCAGGTGGCAGAGCAGGGCCACAGAGTCTAAGAAAATGAGATTTGATCTTCTGAGCATGTCTGAGAGGTCCAGCTTGTTTCCACTGCTCAGTGTGACTCAAAGCTCAGCCAGGGACAGAGGAGGGATTTAGAACAAGAAGGGCATGATCTTTTCAGGTATTTCTCCCAAGCTACTTCCACAAGATTGAAACACCCGATACCACAAAGCCATGAAGAGCCTTTGTGTACGACGGGAGAAGGATTCCCATGAGAAGATCGTAGGTGTGGGCATTGCCCAGCCCAGACACGTCTTTGGGTCAAGCAGTGGGTGTCACTGCCTGTCCAGTGAAGGCATCCCATGTTCACAGCAGCCTCCAGCTGTGTGCATGGCAACTCTGCCCATCCCATCTACTGACCRCCCGTGAGGAAATGGTCAGGTTTTATCCCCAGCACAGAGTGACACTTTTGGACCCTCCTCTCATACACAGAAGTGGCAGAGGGGAATTTGTGCAGCTATTTCTGCAGACAGAAGCAGGAGGTTGGATTTAGCCAAGTAAGCACTTTGCTATGCCAAGAACATTTTCCTGTGAAATTGGTCATGTTAGTTTGAACTCAAAGCACAGTGCAAGGGATGTTGGTTTGGTGATTAACTCCTTGTCAAGTTACATAGTATTCAGAATCTTGGACAGGAGAGCAAATCTACAAACTGTTTCTTAAAGAAAAATATAAAACTTTTTTTTTGATGTTTCAATAGTCGTTTTTCAAGAGAGATGATGCACTTGGAAATATAAACCCTTCAGAATTCTTTTCATACTTTGCAATTTGCTGTTTTGTGAGAGAATTCGGGTTCTGTTACCCAGAAAAACAGACAAACTTCTTTGTGTATCTTGATCACCATGCCAGAGCATTGGAGTTTCCATGGTCATTAGTATAGAATCAGCATCCCTTGGGAATTTCTTCTGGAGATTCTGACCTCGTGGTGATTACAGATTCAGTGGCCACACAGCCAGTTTGATCTTCATCCATGTACTCAGTTCAGCTTTAGGTACAGCTGAACACTGGAAAAAGAAGAGGAGTGGAATTGCTATAGTTTCAAGCAATTTTGCTTATGAAAGATTATTTCACAGGTATCCTTWAAACTGGAATTTAGGTAGTTCTCAATAAGACCTCTATAAATCCCCTGGTTACTTGCTCTTTGCTGACTTTCTCACTGCCAATAATTATTGTGGTTTACCCGTCTCCAAGAAGAACCTTTCTTAGTTTCCTAATTAAAATTCCATTGTGGGCATCATCTAAGAACTTGCAATCCAAAAAACTCAGGCCATTGCACAAAACAGATCCAACTCATCCTTAATGCAATCCCATTGCAATGGAGTCAACAGCTACACCCAAAACCAAAGAACCAAAGCCTGTGAATAGCTCCTGGGCTCCTCCAGCCTGCCTTTCTCCCACTGGGATTGCGCTCTACCAAAACTCCCTGGGATTTATAGCAATGGAGCTTTCAACAAACTAACCTGGGCTTTAAAGATCTTGTTTGAAGGGCACATCCTGATGTTTCATCTGCATTTTGCTTCTCCCCACCCTTAACTGCCACTCCACACACTGCGCTAATGAATGGTGACATCCCCAGTGCTGAGTCCCACCAGCATCACAAGCCATGACTACCTTAAGCATCTCTTGGCTAAGTTTGACATATTTTGMTGGTTTAACCTTTCTTCTCCAACACCCCAAATACTTCTGCCCTTCTCACAAGGCTTAATTGGCTAAGGAAAAGCTCCAAACCCCAGTGATGCCCAAACCTGAGCACAGCCACTGATGAGGAATATGTAACATCATGTGGTAGTGGGTAATACCATGAAAATGCCCATTTGTCTGGATAACTGAGATTCATTCCAAATTCATGCCTAACATGGAAACTAACACACCACCCTAATGCCAATTATTAGCTTCAAAGACAGCAGCACAGACTAATGCTGTAGACAGATAATATCATACATCCCTATATTAAACAAACACAAATTATTTAATTTCATTTCAGATTCACCTGGAAAACTCTGGCTCTCCCATATTATTGTGCTGGTCCCCCCTGGGAATAGCATCAGCTATGTTCACCCATCCTTSTTCCATCCCAGATGTCATTGCTGTCCATTTGCAAACATGGGCTGGTGGCACCACACCTTGACCAACGTCAAGGCTGTCAATGCAACATATTCTAATAGCAGTTCCTAACTGYATTAAGGTGAAAATAAATCCCTTGGGAAAAATTAATGATTAATTTCRGAGATTTAAAACCCCAAACCAGTCTCTCACACAAGTTACCATGGGTTCTCATCTGATTCTGTATTAGTAAAATGAGTATCAAAGAAGTTTAAAGTTATTTGGGCAGCTAAGTTGCAAGGCATCTTCTGGTTCAATCCAGTTTTAACCAGGCTTTTTTTTTTTTTTTTTTTTTAGGAACATTTCAGTAGCTCTCAGAGAGTTTTACCTAGCTTGTTTCATGGAATAACAGGTTGCAACATGTGCTGGGTACCTTGTGGATGACAGGTAGTCTGTACTGACCAATTTGTGTAGGTCCTGTTGAAGAAACCACTCAGGTCAGTGGGAATTGTCCAAACTGAAACCAGCTGTTAGTGCAAGCTCTTACATGGGCCTGGCCCTTTTCAAGATGTAACTCACATTTGCTCCACTTCCTGTCAGAGGACCAGATCTTCTCAACTACTTATGTTTCTGATTCTTTCTGTTCTGTGAACAAAATACCCTCRGAACCCACAGCCAGTGTACCATGATGGGCTACACAGGATGATGAGGAACCATGCTGGAGTCCTACTCCACATGGATTGTGGGGAAATGCAAGGAAGGAGTATAGTGCAGTTAAAAGAGAATATCTGCATAATGTGTATTTACCTTTCATTGCCAAGAATAAATTCCATGAATATTTTCAGTGCCTTTTCCAATGTTTCTGGCTTGTATTCTTTACAAAGTGACTTTCAACACAATCTTGTGCATCTGTTTTCATTCATTAATGAGTTTGTTTCCCCATATGATAAAAACAAATCTGGCAGCTGCAATATCTGTGCAGAGCAATAGCAGTGCCAAGACATCATCAAGGCTTTTGCAGTTTGAGGCTGGATCTAGAACTGACAAAATATTCCACAACCTTTTCTCCTCTTTCTCAGCTAAAATTCCATTGCAGCAGCAACAGCAGTTCCTTCAGCAACCAAAATCTGAGAAGAGAGCTGAAATTCATGAGCAACTCCAACAGGATGCAGGCAGAGGGGTAATACCTCCATAAACTCATTCATCAGCTACTCAGCTCCCCCATGCCAAAGCACTGGTTGTAGGAAACTCTCATGCTATGGGGATGAAAGCAATGCAGACCYATAAAAACATTACAAGGTTATATATAAAGTGCTTGGAGTTTTGTTTGTATTCTCTCCTGATGCATCCTGTAGAAGTATGTGTGAAACTTATTCATGCAATGGTTATAAAGCCAGCAGATTCTTTATAGTCATATTAATTTTCTACCATTCCCTTCAGTACTTGGATGTCAGAGGGACTCTCAGGGGTTGCAGTGTATGTTAGGAGTAGCTAAAATCTCTGGATGCCTCTTTTCAGATGAGATAAATCTYTATCCCTAAGGGCTAACTTGGAGTGAAACTCACCATCAGACAGTCAACACAAGGGCTGCATTTCAATTAAATGCCCCTCAAACTGTGAAAGGGTATTTCTTGTGACTTTGGCAAAGCAGAARATTTCACTCTGACAAAAGTACAACCATCAACTAAGGCATGTACAATATATCACCCAGACCAGCCCCTGGAATAACTGGGAAATGTTTCCTGTCTCCTCCCAAACTGTGAAATTATATTTCCATTGCTAATCTAATGGTTTTCCATCAGTTGCACAACCACTTGTGTTGGTTTTGTCCAAATATTTTTATTGGAGTTTTTAGAGGACCCTCAAGGAACTACTCAGCCYTATCCCTTGGACTCATTCTAGAAGGGATATGTAAGAGGAATATTTTCATTATAGGGAGTTTCCTCTATTAAGACCCCATGAATGCCAAGCCTAAATGTATAAAGCCACCACTGGGCATAGTCACTTAGAGAACAAATTGTAATTTCATATTCCAGGATCAAAGCAAAATGCACATTTCCCAGCTGATAAAGTTGAGCTTTATACCAGACACTGAAACCAAGAAATACCTGCTCCTGAAGAGGGAGCAGAAGCGTGGTGTGCAACACACATCCAGTGGGAACAACAGGAATTTACAGTCCAGAGACACCCACAAACTGCCCAGAAATAAATCACTCACAGAATTGATTCAGGGGACAGTCTGGAATAAGGAATACCCTGCAAATAACTGCAAGGACCTTAGCTGGGCACAGGCAGGAGCCTTCCCCTAGAGATGGAGAGCACAGCATGGGTCTGCCGGCCAGGGCACGCATTTCCTGGCCATGGCACCTCCCCACAGGGCATGCTGGACCATGCTGGACCACACACGGCTGTGGCACAGCCTGCTCCTTCCTTGGAGCAAGGAGAGGAGGCAGCTGCCCATTTTCAGGCAGGTTTCAGTGTGAGCACAGACATGCCCAAGCCCTGCCCCAGCACAGGGTCAAGCACTGCAGGGCTGTGCCCAGTCTTGCAGCCACCTGGGTTGTGATCCTGTCCAGGACTGCTGCTGTCCAATCAGCCCACTATCTTTCCTCCCTCCTCCTTTTTAATTTCCCAGTGAAYTGCTGAGAAGTCTTTAAAATACATKAATTCCATGCAGGTTATTTTTAAGCCAACAATTGGCAAAAAAGCTGGGTTGCAGTTTAATTGGTASGCCAGGATTTGATCAGTATGAAATCCTATCTCCAAGTGTTGGCAGATGATTTTTTTTTCTCCTTCTTTTCACAAATACTGTGACAAGAAAGCTTTCTAAATCATAGAATAGTTTGTTTTGGAAGGTACTTTAAAATGTTATTTCATTCAGCTCCCTGCCATAGGCAGGGACACCTTCCAGTTSCTCCAAGGCCCATCCAGCCTCATCTTGTGGATCCACATCTCCCCTGGACAGCCTGTGCCAGAGCCTCACCACCCTCAAGAGGAAGAATTTCTTCCCAATCTTACTCTGCCCTCTGCCAGTTTGAAGCCATTCCAGTTTGTTCTGTCACTCCATGCCCTTGTCCAAAGCCCCTCTCCCGCTCTCTTGGAGCCCCTTCAGGCACTGGATGGGGCTCTAAGRTCTCCCTGGAGCCTTCTCTTCTCCAGACTGAACAACCCCAGCTTTTCCAGCCTGTCTCCAGAGCAGAGCTGCTCAAGCCCTTGGAGCCCCTTTGTGTCCTCCCTGGTCTCACAGATCCAGCAGATCCGCAAATCCTTCTGGTGCTGGGGTCCCAAGGCTGGAACCAGCAGGTGGGATCTCAGGGGAACAGAGTGGAGTGGTAGAATCACCTCCCTCAACCTGCTGGTCAAACTTTTSAGGCAACCCAGGATCCTGTTGCCTTTCCAGGCTGTAAAGGCACATTCCCTGGTCATGTCCAGCATTTCAACCTCCAGAATATGACAAGAAAAAAGTTTTGCCTGTTTTTCCTTATTTTAAAGTATTCAGAGATAAATGGGAGAATAAATTGTGGTTTTCCTCCTTGGGTTTTGGGGTTTTTTTGTTGTTTTGGGGTTTTTTTCCCCTCAGTTCTGACTGATCTACAGAGTACCACTCCACACACCATTTTCTGTGATCCAAACTTGGAAGTCCTATTTCTGCCACTSCCAGAAAGCAGCCCCTTATAACACCCAGCTAAAAGCATGTCACAGCAAAATGCATCTCTTAACACATCTTTTGACAGAAAGGTTTGTTATGTGAACTCCAAAGCACATGAAAACATTTTGCCTTCACAGATCTCAGCAGGAGTCACCTTATTTTTGTTTTCACATCATGAAGTTCTGCCAATTATTTTTAAACAGAAAATGAGCCCAATTAGGAGAATGAGAAAGGAGGAACCCAAAGACTGACACATACGAGTTCGACCCATGCTGTCAGAACTTGCATTTAATGGTTGAGGTCCATTACCCGTTTGTGCAAGTCCTGACCGAGCCCTTCTGCTCCAGCTCTCCCAGAGAGGTGCCCTGGCTCTGTGGTAATAACAGCTCAGCTGAAACTCAGCCAAAGCCCCAAACTTCCTTTCACAAAAGATGCAAAAACAGATTYTACAGAACACCTGTGTAAAACATTWTACCCCTTTTGCTTTGCTTTTCTCATGGGGYGTGAAGGCAAAATTTAAATCTTTGTTTCTCTGTAGATGAATTCATAATGCACCAGTTGGAAGACTCACAAACTCAGAAGCAAGTACCAGAGTAGGTGTCCAATTTCTCTTTTGGGCAAAGTCAGCAGAAGGAGTTAGTGGATCTTTCCCTGTGCCCCAGACATGGTTTATTACACTGAGCTGCAGAGAGAGATCAAAGCCCAAACATTATACAGAGACATGAGCTGAAGGTTTATCATACCTGTCATGGGATGCAAAACCATGTTCCTGTGGTCAGTGGAGACCTCATGACCTCTCACAAGAGCTGACCACAGAATCCTGGTCAACWACCAATAGCTAATTACATTTTGGCTTCAAGCACTGTGTGAACCAACCAAGGAAATCTCTGGTGCTGGCTCCAGAGAGCCCTAACAAACCTCACTGCACTTGGCTTTCAGTGAGGAATGGTGCAAGGGGCAGGAATCAGAATTTATTAGATGATTATCAGCAATTTAAGTATTTAAGGCAACCTGTAGGGAGATTTGGCCCTCCCAGGAACAAAGCTGCAATGGAGGGGGGACATGCCTCAATTGCTGGGTGAGCATGAGCTCCCCTTCTGCACAGCACCAGCAGCACTTGGGATCACTCCTGTAGATAAACTGGCCTCCATTTGCTGCCTTTTAATCAGRACTGGGCTCACCAAATATTTTTTCTGGCAATACCCCAGAAATAGGTTTCCTGAATACAATCACTTTCTTTCTTTAAAGTGTGTCAATAAAGGGAAAATGAACAGTGACTTGTTCCTTTGAAGCTGAGATTTCGAGGTGAATAAATATGAATGGCTATCAATGCTGTTAAGACACATTCCTCCCAAATACCATAGCAACATAATAAAAAAATGCCATTTTCAAGGTCCCCACACCTTGCCCAAGCACAGGTCTCATCCCCTCCCCACAGAGATGCACAGTGCCTTGCCCAGGGCAGGACAGGAGACAGGAGGTGCCCCAGGGCAGCCAGCAGCTTTACCACAGACTTCCAACCCTTGTAGTTCCACCTATCATGCTGCAAAACCTCAGCATTAACAGCACAATAGAAAGTTAGTTAACACCAAAACTCTTCCTATATTTGCACACATTCCACTGCAGCTGATGAGAAATTAATGTATATTCTAGTAAGAAGAACTGGCATTTACTGGTTTGGGYCATTCTTAGAATAATCTTCCAACAACATATCCAGCCCTGGCTCCAGGATGACATCAGTAACACTATGAAAGATCTGGCCCTGTAAGTCACATATATGACATAGCCATAAATTCATAATAGTTCAGCTCTTATACCTTAATTCAAATTTTGACCAGAACTCACACAATTCTTACAGCAGTTTGTATCAAATGACCACAGAAGGAGCAGTAGGTATCTCCAAAGCTATCTGGTGCTTCACTGTGCTTCATTAGCTCCAAGCTGCAGCCAAGAGCAAAACAACAAAAGAACCCAACAGTTTGCTTAATTGGTTGAAAAGCAGTCMTTTTCATTTTCTGTTCTTTGTGAGGTTTATGCTCCGGTGTTTTCTGATGTGGTTGCCTTCATTTTTCTTAGACCAGCTCCTCATTTGCTCTCTCCCCTGCTCACAGARCTCTTGTGAACTGGAGAGGCAGAGGAATAGGGAAAAACATCTTTTAAATTAAAAGATAGGAAACTGAAAAATCACGTGAAGTGTTGTTCTGTGCTATGGGTGAGACATGAGCAGTGGCATTATTTGAGCTTGCAGGGCTGTTCTAAACCAAAGCAGGGCAGCCCCTGATGGCATTTCATGGGGGGAGGAGACTCTCCCCAGGGTGATCACTCATATCAGCTTTGCTTGCGTAAAGCCAAGACATTCCAGCCCTGCAGTTGCACTGGTGTTGGTGGTAGGAAAAGTGACAGAGTGAAGCCCAAGTCCCTTCCACTTTCTGAAGGTGTCTCCTAGCCTGAGCTGCACACCCAAGGATGCACATCCAGGGCTACTGCAGAGCAGGGGGAGCTGCAGGGGCTCTGCTGAGCCTGCCAGATAACCCAAAATACACACACGAGTCCAATTCTGCCTTTTTCCTCACTATTTTTGTGACTCCTTCCTCTCTTAAGCAAGAGAGTGCCTTGCAAGCAGCTCGGCTCCCCAGGGCTTTGCATGGTGTCTGTGGGAAAGGCAGAGAGAGATGGATCCACCAGCTCAGGCTTTGCTTTCACAATGGAACTCATGGATGGATTCCTTGAGATGATGCACACACTGTGGCCCACCAGTGACTCACAACCAAGGAAAACTCAAACCAAAGCTGCACATGGGAAAAAAAAAAGCCTTAAAGTTGCATTTTTATGTATAGTGAGYGGTTCTATAGTGCTGAAAATCGTTTCCGAGAAGCCCACAATGCCAGGCAGAGTGCCACAGCCCTCCTCCTGCCTATTGTGCCTTCTCAGCCTCAGTAATGGGAAATTTCTGCTTTGAGTCATGGGTCCATGGCTTGTTTTTCTGCATGGAAACAACCCCTCTGAAATCAAGGCATCATCACACAACAAGTGGGATCACCCTCCAGCCCTTGCATGGGAGCAACTCTGAACACACCAGCCCCCTGCTGGGACATCACAAWACCCACCAAGGGCTTCTAGGATAGAACAAGGGAGGGAAATCCAGGATAAACACACAATATTGGTGATATCCAATTTTTTAGCATTGGACAGAAAAGCAAGAGCTCAGCTTCGATCCTGACATGCAAATGTCTCGCACGTGGGGGGATGGCACCGAGACCTGAGCAGTCAGCAGGGCATGAATTCACTCAGTGTTTGATTTGTAAACTGMATCAAAACACTAACTGACATAACCATGGCTGTATAATTAACATCCACACRCACCCCTGATGTGCTATTGCCAGTGATTGTATTTGATCTAGTCACAACTCACAACATCTCCACTTTGCAATAGCCTGAGTGCCCAGGAGCACAAAAGTCTCCCACGAAAGGATTTCTTTTCCTCCTGCACTCAAACACCTTTAAACACAACCCTCCAGCTGAAAGCTTTCAGGCGGGGTGGCAGCCTTATCCGGCAGATTTTCCCTCTGCTCCTGCTTGGGAGCAGCTCAGTCTGGTTCAACCAGCTTTGAACTTGCCAATCGGCAAAGCCATGGTGACCAGGGAGAAATGAATGACCGCGGGGCGAAGCCCGCGGGAGGAGAATGCAGCAGCTGCCCCCGCAAAGCAGGAGGAAGATGCCACTAGGTGGGGACAGTGCCCGCAGAAATCAAAGTACCCAGGAGAGATCCCTATCTCGGTGYCAGGGCGCTGGGAACGTGGGCTGGAATAAATGGTTTGCGCTTCTTGTTTGTAAGGAATGGGAACTAATGTAGTTGGTGTTGTGGGCAAGACCAGCACTACTGTTAAATAGAAAAGTGAATGAATTCACCTGCTTGGTGTGAGGTGAAAYGAGCTGTTTCTGCAACACCAACAGATAAACTTTATCTTCATTTCCCTGTGCCCTCTTCCTCGCACCTCCAGTGCCCTCAGGCTGGGATCGAGTATAACSTGGGCGGTGGGCTCCCCCTGACATTCCCAAAAGGAGCTGGTCAGACTGCCATGGAGTCACCCTTCCTGCGGTGACTTCAGTTGCTCTGCCCCTTGCGCCAGCTCAGGAGGAGCCAAGCTCATTTTACAGCACATTCAAAGCAACACCTCAGCAGCTTTAGGCAGTCCACTAAATAATCTGGAATTCAGTAAAAACAGGTGGTACAGATAACCATAAAATCTATAAGCACTGATAAGCAGGAATTGGATTGTACCTGATTACCTTGGTTTGTTTCCTGTGCAAATACTTGTGGTGTTTTGTCATGCAAAAGGCTTCTCTGCCACTTTCCTGAAATTAGAGGTGAATGAGAATGAACAGGTTCATTTACCTATTTCATCTAAAAGTGTGACACATCATCAGATACTGGATTTGGCTTTCATTTTTTATTAATCACCTAAAGGATGCATTCAAGAAAATGTAAATTTTTTTCAATAAATAGCAGCAGAGGAGAAACTTTTTCCTGGCATTTAATTATCTTTGTCATCTCAAAATGAAATCAAGAGCTCATTTACATCTGGTTGTCTTGTTACTGTAGCACTTTTGTCTCAAACATGAGAAGGAGCCCAACTTGAAAAAACCCTATAATACCCAGATTCTTTAAAAATCCATGTGCATGTTGTGACCTGCTCTTTATTAAACTTAAATGTGCTCCCTCTTGACTTGCTTCAGAGCAGCATTTAGCAAAGCTAAAGTGATCCCATCATTACCACAGAGCAGACAACAAATCCACTGGGTTTTCTTCTGTTAAATATATCCATGGCATGATGAGAAGAGGGGAATGTCTGGAAAGGACAGAGAACTTAGAGAAACAGTGAYAATATTTGCAAAATTACAGGAAGAGTAATGTTATTTCAGAGATGGAAAGACAAAAAGAAAAAACCTGTGGATAATTCTGGAAAAGAGGAGGGTTACTGTTATGTAATTATTATCTGATTTGGGCTTTGTTTAGCTCCTTCTTAATCCAGGAAAATGTTCTGCTCTGTCCCAAAGTGCAGCCCCATCAGCCAGGCCATGTGCACTGCAGGCCAGGGCTCTGCACTCAGGGAAACAAGAGGGAGAGCAGGTGGGCTGTGCTGAGCTCAGATCAGTGCAAATCAGAGCAAATCCCATCGTTCAGACCACCACCATAAATCACACCCCGGTACTCACAGCAGAATGGGAAGCACAGGGAGCGTGGCAAGTGTTCCTGCAGTGATGGAGCAGTCTCAGAATCACAGAATTGCTTAGGTTGGAAAGGCTTTCTAAGATCATCAAACCCAACCACTAACCCAACACTGCCAAGCCCACCCCTAAACCGTGTCCCCAAGTGCCACACAAGCACCTTTATAATCCCTCCACAGATGGTGACTTCACCACTGCCCTGGGCAGCCTCTGCCATGGCTTGGCCACCCTTTTAGTGAAAAAATTTTCTTTAATATCCAATCTAATCCTTCCTCTWTTTTGAGGCCATTTCCTCTTGTTCTATTGCTCATTCCCTGGGAGAGAGATTGGCCCTGCCTGGCTCCAGCCTCCCTTCAGGGAGCTGTGGGAGTGAGAAGGTGCCCTTGGAGCCTCCCTTTTCTGCAGGCTGAGCCTGTCAGCTTCTCCTCATCAGGCTTGTGCTCCAGACCCCTCCCCAGCTCCATTGCCCTTCTCTGGACATGCTCCAGCCCCTCATTGTTGAATTTGGTGATCTTAAATGTGGTATTTTCCAACCTTAATTCTTATYCTACAAATGTCTTTCTTGTAGTGAGGGGCCCCACTGCCCAACAAAAAAGCATTTACAAAACCACGATTCAAGAGCTTTGAAAGGRAAAGATATCTTCTCTGACTTGGCAAACAGCTGTCAAGTGCATCTGCAGAGAATTTTCACCTTCTTTTCATGAGTGATGCTCAAACAGATTAGTTAGTGCCTTGCCCCAAATGTGTGTTTTGTCAAGCCGAGTTCTCGCATGGGAACACACACACAGATGTCAGCACAAACTGAGATATTCCCACTGCAAATCCCCTTTGCTTAATGATAGCACTAATTTTACTCATTTCTAAACAAACTCTCCTCTCTTTATTCAAAAATCACTCATTTCTAAATGGAAAAAAAAAAAAAAGAGAAAAAAAGCAGTGAATTTTTTAACCAAAAAAAAATCGGGTTTCAATTTTACAGTGAGTGTGAAATACCCAATTCTGTCTGTTTTCACTTTTATTAAACACTGCATTCATTTGCACAGCCCTTCTCTTACCCAGGCTGGCAAGAGACTGGAAACTCAAGGGTTTGCCTCTTCCAGGGCCATGTAACCCCTGACAGCAGGCAGTGCCAATATCCCAGCTTAGCCCTGGGTTCCTTCTCGGGAATGAGGTGGGAACAGCCCCCAAGGGGACACCTGACATGGGTGCATCCTTGCACAGGGACRTGGGATGCTCCAGGGGAGTCCTATAGGATGGAGGTGTCCTCAGCTGCCAACAGTTCCTCTGGTGGAACCACAGACTGGCTTTGAAAAAATACTATGCTGGAAGGTGTAAATAAAAAATATTTCTTTTCAAAGCTGTGCTCTAATTTTTTTTTCTCAGCAGTACAGGCATTTTCGTGAAAACTGGAGACCAAAAGACCACTCATGCATGAAGCCACATGGAAACAAAGGCAGCAGAGAACTTGAGACAGAAAAGGAAATTGCCTTCCCCGTGTTCCCATCAGGAGACATTGGCAGGGAAGGCAGGGAGTTCCCTGCTATGACACAGCTTTTGTGTTCCCCCCTTTGTGCCAGCTGTGGGCTGAGCCAGCATGCATCCCAAACCATGGGATTCTCTGAACCCACCCCCTTTTCTCACTGCTCTGCTTCTGCACAGCAGAAAGATGACCTTGACAAATCACCTGATTGCTGGAGGTGACACCCAGCCTTGTCCACTGTCACAGCCAACACCAGTGGCTTTAAAACCTGATGGGAAAATATCGTTAGTACTAAYTTACAGGGGGTTAATTGGTGCTTGAGGTCAAGGCTGTGTCATCCCTCTTGGGGAAGCTGGGGTGGGAAAGAGCTGCTGTCCCCGCTTTGGCAGCCAAGCTCAGGGCCAGACAAACACCTCATGGAGGCAACCAGAGATCTGGGGAAAATACCTCCAGTGTTTGAAGATTGAAGGCAGGGTGTCAGCAAGAGCAAGCAGGTGCTCTCAGCATGTGCAGCTCCTGTCCTGGTTCCCCAGCCAGAGCTCAGCTCTCAGCCCCAGAGCCCCAYGTGCCTCAGGTGTCAGGGGGGGACAGCAATGGGACACAGCCCATTCCTGCCACAGTGCACTAACAGAACTGCATAAAAACAAACTGCCTGTGGTTAGTGCGATGGAAAATATGCAAGAACGTTCTTTTCCCCAGTGCACACTTGCCCTGAGCTCAGCTGGTGCAGAGCTCCTCCTGTGCCCCATGCCTTCGGGTCCCAGAGTCCATTTGTGTGCATCTCCATGGACAAGGAGATTTCGTGACTTTTATTCCAACCACTAATCCACATTGCCTATGTCATGGTACACTCCAAAACTCCCTTCAGGACCACCTTGATGCTGAGCAGATGTAAAAGAAGCCTTTTCCCCATATCAGTGAGGGCAAACATCTCTGGTTTGGAGAATACTGCTTTCTATTGTGGCCCAAGGTCACCCACAACAAGAAGAGGGGTTCAGTGTTAGAACCAGCCCCACCAAGATGACAATTACCTTTCCAGACTAATGAAAAACAAAAATCATTTAAATATTGCATCATATAAGCAACCTGATTCTCAAGCACAGGCTCTTTTATTCTTTCCCAAACCAGATGTGCAGTGGAAGATGACAAAGCAAAGAGACCACCAAATAAATGTTTTCTGCAGACACAGTTTATCTAGCCTTCATTGAAATAATCTGCTGCATCCCAGCAGTGAATGCTGCAAATTGACAATGATTTCCATGTTTCCCCGACTTTCTGGCATGCATATGGAAGTGTGTTGCTATAAAACATAGGCAAGAATTTCAGACTAATTAGAGGGATTTTATCTGGTTAAAATCATATCTTTCTTTTTTCTTTTTTAACAGACATCTCCTTGCCTGTGTGTTCTAAATAGCATCCTAGATTATTAAAGTTTTACAAAGCTAATTTACATCATGCTGTTTATTTTTGCATGTCTCCCTGTATAGTCTAGTCAGCCCTACCTTTCTTCCCCAGAACTAAAAAGTGCAAATCAATGGCATTTTCAGACTCTCTCGCCCGAAAGCAGGAGACAGGATGGATCAGTGGTTAGGGCACTAGACAGAAATACAACTCCCTGCTGCCAGCATCCCGTGGGATCCCGGGCAAGGCGCTCACCCGCTCTTTGTCTCTCTTCCCCATCTGTAAAACACCATTTTCCTAACTCACAGGGCTGTCCCGAAGCACACAACATTTCTTTTGAGTGAGGTAATGAGGTGCAGACATAGCTCGTAGCCACCTCTGCGCCTGCCACCACTGTTTATCAAAAAAAAAAAAGCTACAAAAGGACTGAAGGGAGCTGCCTGGTGTAATTGTAGGCAGGAATGAAGCTGTAGGTGAAACATCTGACTTTGAAGAAAGGAGATACATGAAAGTGTGCAAGGGCGCTTCAGTCCCCGGGGTGGAATGTAAATACAGCTTTCCCAGCAAACACTCTGCTCCGAAATTGSAGTAACTTCATTCAGGTATAAATACTGTGCTGTAAATAGCACGGCACTGCCTTATCTGCTTATCTCGGCTATTAAGGAACCCTTTGTTTTCAGCGGATTGCCACTGGCCTGAGTGATGAGCTTGTGACTCCTGCGGTGGGTATTAACCAGAATAGGATTCTGCACAGCATCCAGGGATGCTTGTTTTGCCCTGGTGAAATCCTCACACATTGCAGACAGCCTGGCCAGGTGGCTGGAGCTGCACAGAGGAAGGTGTAGGGGTAGAAGAAGGCAGGACCTTCTTGTTCCCCACTACATGCCAGCCCGATACCTTAGAGGTTATTTATGGCCTTGAAGACATGAAGCATCTTCCCAAAAGTCTCAAGTCATCCCTTAAAAAGGGCATCCTAAGGCAGCTGACCCACCGCAGRGCAGGCTGTGGATTCTCACAGGTATCCCTCCCTGCCCTGCTGCCCAGTGTAAAGCAGGTAGGTACCAGAGCATCAGAGGCAAGTCCTGATCCCTCTCTMTGAGCTCTGTTGGAGGCTTAGGTGTCCCCAGGAAATCAATTTTGTTACCTTATATAGTCTAGGAAATCAAGCAAAGGTTCTGGAGCAGAATCTGTAAAACACTTTAATTCAACCCGTTGTTCCCTCTGTCTTCTCTACTGTAAAATACAATAGGAAGAGACATGAAAGGATATTAATACAGAGTTTCCCATTTCAAACAGGTAAAATCCAACCCAAAGCCCAAAAGAATTTCTGTCTAACAGCTGATATAAACAAGTCTGGGGGACCAGGTTAGCTCCTTCTCTGACAAAGGCAGCATCAGGCAGGGGTGACCCTGCTGCAATTCTGGYCAGACTAAAGGGGGAGAAAGCAGAGCTAACACTCACATCAGACCCCACAGGACACCTGGGAGAGCACCACCCAGGCAGGCAGGCTGGGCCCAGGCAACTCCAGCATGCAATGGCCCTGGTGAAAACATGAAATACAGTAACAAACAGATTTTACAATAACTGGATTCCCAGAGCTTGGCTGCACTGGTAGGAGCCCAGTTTACTGGCACATTGCAGGGAGACAGGAGCTGCACTGCTCTTTGGGACACGATGTTGCATTTTCCACAGGGCCATTCAATCAGCTTAAAACCCTACAGAAATACCAATGAACACATTCACCAGAACTGCAGTGGATGCTGGGTTACACAAGCTCCTAATGCATGTGCTAATTTCTAGCAATGTGAACCATTTGTTTTCTAACGTTACAGAGTGGTCRGATCTCCTATTTGTAACAGAACCCTTCAAAAAGAACCAAATTTATCTGTTTTCTTCTAGAAACACAGGCTAGTAGCAATGATATATCATTTGATTGCCAGTAAAATAAAAATATGCACCACTGTACACACACTGGTAACAGCAATACCCACAATTACTGGGGAAAGCCCAGTTTGCCCTAGAAGATAAGTTGGTTGTAATTACATATATTTACCCAATTTCAACTCATCTGTCTATGCAGGGATCAGCAGCACTTTCATGAAGAACCCTCTGGACATGGTGATGCACRTGGAGCATTGAGTTGCCTTTGGGGAATGTGAGCAGCAAGAACTGATCCATCCCATCAGTCASTCTGGTGACACTGGATGGCTCCTGGGATCAGCCCCTCTCTAACCACCCTAGGCAGGGGAAGCCCAGCCAGGCATATCTGCAGAACCCCATCCATCACCAGCACCCTCTGAGCCAGGATCATCCCCAGGGAATGGCAGGCAGTGAGTGCAGATCCCATGGATAATGCGGGGCACCAACCAAGTGGACWCGTCAAGATATTTTTCAAAGCAGAAGGCAAATAATTAAAAGCTTGTAAATGCTCTAATACTCATTTCTGATAAGAGCTGCTAATTTGAACTGTYGGTACTCATTTATTCAGCAGGATGTTTGCTACAGCATGACCTTAGCCATGTAACATATGCCCATGTTTCTTCTCTGAATCAGGTTTCCAAGCAGCCCATACCTGGAATATTATTWTTTTTCACTGAGGCTTCATGAAATATTAAGAGTTAGAAAGAAACTTAGAAAGCAAATATTTCCTTTACTGAGCACRAATTATTCCTTTCTTCTTGCCACTGGTTTACAAGCATTTAAGGCAGAGATGGATAGACAGAGCAGGGGGTGACAGCCTTGCCAGGCCTGCAGCTGCTCAGCGGGAGCACACAGAGCACCAGTGCAGAGCTGTACAAATATAAAGACAGTGCCTTTTTTGATTGCTAATGTTATGTAAAGTGCTTTGGCTCCTGAAACAACTACTGGAAAAATACATGGAATCRAATTCAATCATCTGGGCAGAAATCCTATTGGAAATATGGAAACAAAGAGATAGAGATAAAACAATGCAAATTACTGAAATGGTCTGCATGATTTCAAGGGTGGCAGGTGGTTCCCAAAGGCTGTTTTGCTTTTTAACCTGGTATTCCCCAGGGCAGCTCAGGGGTACCCACTGCCACACATGCCTCTGCCCTGGCTCACCACTGAGAAATTCTATGACACCACTTTGCCTCTTCCTTTGGGATCCTATACCCATCATTCCAAGATGTGTCACTCACAGTGAGTATTACTACTAGTCATACTGTTATCCAGCTGTTTGCTTTTGGAGTTTCATATGAAAAGGAAAAAAAAAAGAGAACAATCATATTTATCTTTATGGACGCTTTTCTGTTACAAGGCTTTTCCAGATGTTCTGCTCATTGATGATGCAAGTCAAGTAAGCATGTTTTATCATGACATTAATACAAAGCAAGATGAAAGTCATGGAAATGCCTGTGTGTTCTTTCCTTAACACAGCTGTATTTGAATTGGATTTTTTTTGCATCTGTCAAGCATAAATCAAATGAGGGAAAACAATCCTCAGAAGTCATCCATTCCTTCACAGAATCAGTGTTTTCTGTCGCAAATATTAGCCCTTGTCAAGAATTGTTCTCCACTGTGAACTTCCACTTCCCACATTCACAGAGAGGTTAAGTTAAAYGTTATTAAAGCATTTCCAAGCCTGGACTGGAAAGTTCTGAAAGTTGGTGAAAGGTGCTAYATTTATTGATCTGCATTGTGAAACATTAAGTAATGAGTGCTGTGTAAGGAGGGATGCATGGCATCTGTAATTCCTAATTTCTATTCCCAGCAGTGCCAAAACATTTTTTTTATATTCTCTGGAGACATGAAAATTAATCATTAGTTTAGATGTTCAGATGAAACTTCCTAATCAGCGAATATGAATTATTATTTGGTTTAAACTTTTCTTTAGAGCCCTGGCGAGCAGGATATCATATAAATGACAAACAGGCTGAAGTGATAAAAAGTGTTACTGCGTAAGCACAAAATGCAGCGGTACCAGGAGAAAGAGCAGCCAGTTTTTCTGACGTTTCCCAAGCAGAGCAGTGCTCGCAGTGAGCCCTGGGCTGTGCTTTACCTATATCCTGTATGAATGAATCCCTTTTTTGTGTGGTTGCTCAAAGCCAATGTGTCCGTTTCTACAGAAGCACCCACAGGATCACCGAAAACCACATATTCAGTTCTTGTTAATGTCAGCAATGACGTACCAGAGCACATACTTGTTTGTCCTGTAGAAATTGAGGACTTCCACCGCTCAAGCGTGAGCCTGCTGCCGAACGCCTGTTCAAATAGAAAAAAAAAAAAAAGAAGAAAAAAAGTTGTTGACATGAGAGGAAAAACCAGGTTTCCTGTTTGAACTCTGACAGGTACTGGAAGATATGAGTAACATCAAATCTTGGTCTGCTCTAAAGGCAGTCTGTGGTCAGGGGGTTCTCACATTTGTTTGTGTGGAACAGCTTTGAATTGTTTGCAGATACCGCGCAGAAGAAACTCAGAGATCCTTATCAGGGTACAGGGCCTGTTATGAAATATGTGCATTTGTGAGTAGGTTACAGGAGATCAAAACGGCTCCAGATGAGATGSCTCACATGCTGTAAATGTGGTAGATGCTCCCGAGATACCTCCAAAAATACCACGTTGCAGTGTTGTCGAGTACAGGCAGTGGCCACCCTTCTTTCCATTTGTCACTGTGGGGCAGGCGAATGGAGTTTGGGGGATTTTTTTCCAGATCATTCTTTGGTTTTTTGTGTGTGCACATCTGTCTGACTGTTGAAATTAAAAACTTTCCCTGGTTATGATTTTCACTAACAGAACTACTCAAATGGTTTCTGAAGGGGAAACATGCAGSAAGGACAGACAGGGGAGATTCTGCGTGAATGGTACAGAACATTCTCCGGCAGAAAGGAAGGTGAATAGACCTGGATGGGGATGCAGCAGGCAGAGCTCTTGGTGAGCCAACAGGACAGGACTGGCCCACGGCACCCAGCCCAGCTCTGAGAGGGGCTGGTGAGAATTGCACCATTTGTGAGAGACTTCCCAAAGAGCCCTGTCCAAGTGATCGGTAAAAATTGCAGCAAAAGCCCCATCTCCCTCACAGCACAGCCAAAGCTTCATCCCATGTCAAAACATGAAGCCAAAGCTTCATCCCATGTCAAAACTCAACCCCTAAACATTCCTCTTTCCTCACACCTTTGGGCAAAGTCTAACCAGCTGACCAGACACTTTGCCAGCAGCTCAGCCATCCCTGGAGCTTGCCCTCCAGCCCAGGACTCCAGGTGTGAGGAGCTCAAAGGGCCCTGCTTRGTCCCATCCCTGTGACAAGCAGCTCTCCAAATCAGCATTCATATCTGTGCTCAAAMACTAGCAATGCCTTCTCCTTTTGACCCCCCAACACCACAGTACAGTGCCTTTGTCTACAAAAAACAAAGYCTCAATTTCCCCCCACTCTCTAATGTAAAACACCTCTTTCAAAAACTCTATTAAACCCAGAGCCCTGCTAAGCCCAGGTCTATCAGAGAACACAGCTCATTCACAGCTCCATGTCAGCTTAAGGAGGATTTTAGAGCTGCTTCAGCTCATTTTGTTGAGGCAAAGCTCTCCTCAAAACTGTGAATCACRAATTGATGGCATCAGAGCTCTTGTAGCCCGAACTGAGCCCACGCAGGGGCTCCCAACAAAACCAGAGGCAATTCTGCACACACCCCTGAGGAAGGGAAYACGGTTCTCCAGGAGGAACACCCTCCTGGGAGAACATTAACACCTTCATCCCTCACCAGGAAACCACCACGTCCCTTCCAACCCAAACCATTCAGCGATTCTATGATTTATTCCTATTTCATTTTTTCCAGCTCATGTGTGTGAGATGCTTCTACTGCAGTCAATGCCCACAGAGAGCAGGCTTTCACTTTGCAGGCTGTAATACACATGGCAGTAAATTGAAAATTAAAACATTGAATCAAGGAACAGAACAATTCTGCAGAACAACTCCAGCTATTTGTGGCTCAATAACGGGATTTATCTGGGCTAGCCACAAATCCACTTAGCTTGCAAAAGCCTTTCTTGAGCTAGTTGCAGTAACTTCTAAAAAGCTCGAAGGAGAAAAAAGCTACAAATTCTTTACAGACCTGATGCAGGGCTCAAACCTTCAGAGTACATAACTGGAGGATCAGAAACTCAGTAAACAATTATCCACTTAAAATGCTGAGTACTGTGTTTGTCTCCCTTTCCCAGCAAGATAAACTGATGATTTTCTACAYTAATTTTTGTAAACTTAGCAGAGTAGGAGTTTTTCCCCATGATCCTGAATGGATTTTGCCAGCTGGGTTTTGAGAGCTGGTTCTGGCACAGAGGATACAAGTGCAATATTAGCAGTATGTTCCCAATGGTCTCACACTGAAATTCCCCTGGTTAACTTAATACCTGCATTAACAGCTTTCATGAACCACAGCTATAAATCCTCCTGACAACAAATCATTGACCATTTACTACTTATTTGATGATATCAGGATCAAACCATTAATTATTTTGTAGTAACTCATACCAGTGTCATTACAAATGAACTTATATAATTAAAAGTACATAAGATGAAACCYAAGTCTATCAAGAATAGGAAAAAACCTGTAGAGTCCTAACTAGAAATAACATTGAATTAATTCAGTATTACATTATGGCAGTGGAAAATATTAAAAAATGGAAACCCTGGTAGTTTATCTACAGCACTTCAGCATTATAAATTTACAAGAGTTTGTCTTAAATACTAATCCATGGCAATTTTTTTAATAACTTTTGAAGTAAAACTCTTTGAAATAACACATTACAGGTCTTTGTTCCTTTGAGGCTCCAAGTACTGATGTGAATTATTACTTTCAAAGTGCTGTTCCCATCTACTCAGTCTTGTTTTAACAAATAATAAGGCTAGGTATGCTCATAATCTTTGTATCTTTTGAATATTAATGGGAAATCAGGAAGATAATCAAATTTACCCAAGAGGTAATCTTAATTCAGTTGTTAAACATAATTTCTGTTCATTACCTTCTTTTAATATCATTTTGATAAAGAATTTTCCCTTTTTAACTCTTCATGTTTAACTGCTGCTACCAAACGTTTTCYTATTTGAATAAAATAATTATAAAAGTCCTCTTCATTTTACTTAAATTTTTTCTTTTCAACATCTCCTTTTATTTTTGATTTTGAGACAGCCAATRAGGTGCAAAAAGAGCTCTGTATACTCTGAGCAGAAGCTTTATTTCTTAAATCCAGACTTTCCTGGTAAAAAACACAAAATACAGTCCTGTTCTGAAAATCCCACCATATCACTCAAATTCCAGCTCTCAACTGCCACGTGTGCCTCCAGCTCTGAATTAATTCATTCATCACCAATACTATCTGATTTTATGTTATCAAATACAACATGCAGAGGCCGAGAAATTAAATCATTTGTTGGCTTATTAAAAATAAAAGAAAAATTTWAAAATGTATTTTTAACAAAGCAGCTCATTTTCAAAGTGCCAAAATCTTTTTGTCTTTTTCATTTTTTTTTTWAATTCTATACTTTCAGAATATCTAACCACAAGCATTTGAGCAAACTAGAGAAAAGAAACTGTTGGTAATGTTCTGCACGTTTCAAAAGGCAGCAGGATATACACACAGTTTATGTTTCTATCTATAGAGAGCTGCAGGCAAACATACAGTGGAACAAAGATAGACATCAAGATATATTTGTACCTGCTGCTTGTGTGCYTGTATGGAGATAGATTCTTAATGAGATAAGTAAACAATGGAAACTTTTAAAATTCGTAGTTTGTGCTCAGCTCTGTATTTGTCTCTTACCTCTTCAGTAATATTTTTTTTAATGTGCTTTCCATGAATTAAAGCCAATCCCAAAGCATCCAGCACTGCTGGGAGTGTAGCTATGGGTTCTGGGCCTGGCTTTGACCTGCCCCAAAGCACAAACAAACATATAAAAGTGAAATAATTTTCTTTAATTCAAAGATTTCTTTGGCGTTCTAGCAGAAAAACGACTCCTGAACCCCTGAGTGAAGCAGCTGCCACGTGGAAGACCCTGAGCAGAATTCACTGGTACAAGTCACATCTCACTGCTTGTCCCCATGGCTTTGCCTGCCCAGAGCACAGGTGGGGTTTGTGCCAACACCCAGAGCCTGGCTGAACCTGCAGGGACGCTCCTCTGACCCAGCGAATGCTTTATTTCCAGATTAGAAAACACTGRGCACATGTTTGGGGAGAAAAGGAGAGTCCATCATCAGCTAGTGGGAACGAGTGAAGCCCTGGGGGATCAGCAGGGCTGTGATAACTCACAAACTCACACAAGATSCAGTTCAGCCACAGGAACTGGTCCAGAAGTTGATGAGATCCACGTGCTCGTTCCCCAGCACTGCTGGAAGAGCCATTCAAGTGTCCACAGAAATCAACTGCTGCTAGCAAACAGAAAAGCAATTTGCTCTCTTTTATATTATGCTTTCYTTTCCCTTTTACTGGCAAGGAAGCAAAGGATATTAAAAAAAATGTTTAAGAGACTATGCATTATTTTCTAATAGCTACGACATTGTGTTTCAAAGCCCCATCCCTGGCAATCCTGCGTTGAATATTCATCCCAATACTTAAGCAATTCCAAAGAGGATATGCATTTCTCTGCAATCAAACTTCAAAAATTAATTAAGGGAAATAACCAAATCCAGTAAAATCCAGATGATGAGTGACTAATTTACTTTCTTACAGAAATCCAGTGGCTTCAAGAATCTTCTCCTCACGGTTAAGAGAGTTCAGTTGTAAACTGATGGTTTCTTTCTTGGTCTTGGTAAAACACAATTTAAAAATACAAGTTTGATAGTAAAAATTGTCTGTAAAACCAGAATGTGAAACAGAAATTAAGTAATAGGCTGAAGGCTTTCCTGAATTTATCRTTTCATTCTCCAGTAAACCTCCTCCCAGTGCCCAAAACCAGGAAAARCTGTGTAGCAGTAGGTTTGGGCAAGAAAAATGAAAAGGGTGTTCTTGGGGAACACCAAAAAAGGGCATGTGAACTGAAATACTGTAAAATCATTAATGTAGCAAAAGTAAGAAAAAAAACTACCCTACCAGGAGGTTTAAAGCAGTACACTGGAACATCAGTATTTCTTGGACATCTAAAATAGCCTCTGAGTGTAGGAGAAAATCTARCACACAGGCAGGAACACAAGTAGAAAGGTCAGATCCTTTAATATAACACATGGTTGTGTTTCATCTTGTGCAAAATCCAAACGTTGAGTGTTTGTTAAAAATGAAAGTTGGCATTCAGATAAGGCCAAGGTACCAGCTTGGTACCTTCCATTTTATGTCTTTCTTCAAATTTCACAGGAGCTATAAAAGCTACACAGGTTTTGTGGCAATCCCTCAGTTTATTTTATTCCAAGGCACAGGGACAATAGAAAGGAAGAAAGAGAAAAATAAAGCCGCAATTAATTAAACAAACTTTGCTCTTAAAAGAAAAAGGTTACTCTCAGGTTACAAATGCCATTTTTCAGTTGATGAATTTCTCATTCCTAGTAAATGTTTCTGTGATTTTTTTTTTTCACTTTCAAGGTCTGGGTTGTGTAAATGCTTTATTTTTGGCCACAACAGAGGCTGCATATAACACCTTGGTGTGTTCCTGGGGCTCCTTTTGATGCCAYTACAGGATTCTTTATAGTAACACATTTTGTGAATTTTACCAGCATCAATTTTATCCAGCCTATGTGTGGCTGGTAAATTTGAAAGTACTGCACAAAAYGCAATGCTGGGAAATCACCATGGGATTTATTACCAGATTTCCACACTAACTCTTCAGTARCTGGAAATCCAGGCTAAGAGCAGTAATTTTGTCCCTTCAATACAATATAACCCTGTAAGTGCCAGGACAAAACTTCCACTTCCCCAAAGAAAACAAAAGAAAAGGCATAAATTAACAAGAGTCATCTACAAAGTGGGATGCTACAATTCTCTCCTAAGTGCTTTGTGATGTCAGGATGATTCCAGCTTTTTGGTTAAAATCCACACCACCCTCATGCTCCAGGGCCCTACAATTTCACTTTTTTAGCTTTCTGATCACAATCCCTCTCCCGGACACATTTCTTTCTTGGGATATCTGGAGTTACATTGACCTTCTGCTCTCAGTCCCAGTTCTCACCTGGCCACAGCYACTGAACCGAGCACCCAAACCCAGATCACGCCTTACCCATAAATTGCAATGTACAGCACAAGATTTCCCAGACAGAAATGTGCACATGTATAWGTGCATTAGCAAAAAAACTACTCTGAATGCAAACTTTCCTGAACCCTTTGATGACAGCAATAGAAAGTGGGGCTGCAAGTGCTGGAGCGACGCTGCTTCCTTGCATTTCTCATTATTGTAACGAGCAGTCTACAGGCTCTGCAAACCCAGCAGCAGACACAGACTTATTCTCCTGCAATTGCTACCTGCTGCTGATAAAACRTTACTGCACAGACAAATTCTGCCCTCAGACTTTATGTAAACACACGAACACTTGCAGGCTCACAAAAGGCACCAACAGCACCACTTTTAGTAGTGATTAGAAGGACAAGGCAAAAGGCAGAGTAATTATCTGTCTGGGGAAAATGCTGCATTCAACCATCCKCATCGCACAGCACCTTTAATTGAATGGCAGCAAAATGTGCAAGTAAAGAGGACAATGGGAAGGAATCTGCATGGCTCTGGGTCCCACAGACACCCAGAGCCTACGGTTCCATCATCTCCACTGCCCACAGAGCTGCTGCACTGAAAACAATGATCAGATTTCACTGTGGAAACCATKATGTACTCTGTACACAGACAGGAGAAAGTAAATTTTCAAAATAGAAACCCTAAAAGGGTACAGGATAGCACACATMACCTGGAGTTTCAGAAAGCCAGAAGTTTGGTTTAGTTTTTCTAAATTTGTTGTATTTCTGTTTTAGTTTTATTCTGTTCCACCTCCTCTTTCTCTCTTTCAAGTCCTGTGTTACCATAATTATTCAACTCAACAGGGCTTTCTCTAAACATTTCCAAACAACCTGTGGAAGGCTGTACTTCCAGAGCCCTAGAAGTTACTGCAGAAATGTATTTTCCTCTCCTATCATAACAACCTTTCTGCTTCAACAGTACAGCTTTTCTTTCTGTGCCCCTCTTTAACAGCCCTCCACGTGGCCACGTGCTCCCAGTCAGAGAGTTTCCATTGACTTCACCAAGCTTTGGTTCACACTTTCTGTTTGAAAGTTTTCTGCCCCTTCTTATCTTCAGATCCCTTTACCGCAGTGCTTCCTACCCACACAGAAACTGCTGGGTACAAGCTGGAAATCTTGTGAGGCTGTGGCTCTYAGGCTGCTCCCAGGCCCCAAAGAAGGTAAAGTTTTAGCCCTCTGGGGGGGTCAGTAACTCCTRATCTGGACTGTATATAAAAAATAAATCAGCCATTAAAAAAGCCTCAGATTTGGTCATATTTAGACAAAACTCTTGGGGGTACTCAGCCACTTTTGGCCCTATAAAATCTGAGTGATTGTTCAGCATGGGTGTCAAAGTGGCTACCTCACTGCCCAGGGCCTGGGTATCCAGGCATAGCTAGAGAGCCAATCAATACCTCATTATCATGTTGGTTCATCAAAGATCTTCAGGAAACTCAATTTCCAGATAACGTGGATGTGGAAGCCTTTGCAAACACAYCAGACAACAAGAGGAAGAGAAACATGATCTTTACAACAGAAGTAAAGATGGATGAAGTCTGATATGGACAGGTATAAGAAATGAATAAGCACAAATACACCCCTGCAGATATACCCTGTGAAAGGGTAACACCAATCAGGAGTCAATAATTGTGATTAGTTTCCCAAAAAAAAAATTGAATATGCAGTATTTCCTATAGGATACACAACAAAATGCAACAGCTGTGTTCTGTGTCATTGTGGTCTCAGCTGTGCCACCACCAAGCCATTTTGGGGATTCAACTTCAAGAAAGATTTGCAACAGCTGGAGAGAGTCCACGAATACAAAAGTCAAAGAGAAAAACTATCAGACAACCCAAATATATGGCCCATGAGAGAGGACTGAGGAAATTGAGGTTGCTGAGCTCAATGAGTGGGGCTCCAGCAAGGGAATGATGTGACCMCAGTCTCTAAAAGATTTCCAAGCAAGAAAACATTTTACTGGGCATGTCCACAGAAAATTCAGTGAGGAGGATGGACTTAGACTCTGGCAAGAAAGATTCAGGTTAGACATCAAGAAAACCCTTTGAATGAGAGGAAAGCACTGGAATCAGCTGACTGGAGAGGCTGTGGAGCTCCCACATGGGAAGTAATTTAGAGCAGATTAAAGAGTTTTTCACCTGAATGATGAAGGCAGTTTTTCCTGTAGTGGTTCAGGGGATCGGCCCAAAGACGCGAGGAGTCCTTCCCCTGCTTATTAAACAGCTAACCATGGTTAGATTCTCCAGGCACATCAAAGTGAACACCAAACCAAGCACAAAGCAACTTCAGATCCATGGATGTTGCAATGATASAATTTTCTAGATTTTTTAAACCCTCAACAACAGTCAGTGGCAAACCTTGCCCAGAAAGTCCACAGAGATGATGCAATCTCACTCTGCTGAGAGAGATCTGTGGTGGGAACAGGGAATAATTCACCTTGATTGCTTTTCACTTCCAGTTCATGAGTTCTCTAGGAACAGGCTTGGCTTGTGTGAGGAGCATGGAGCACTTTTCCACAGCATGATGTGCATGGCACACTTGGGCTCATATTTTCTTTTGCAATCTTTGTCTAACAACAGTAACAACAAAGGCACTGACACAGCTCTCAGATCTTACATCATCCTGCTCCCATTCCCACCTCTGGCTGTCCCTTACAACCTTCTGAGCTCCTCAACAATATAATATCTGAGCATTGACAGGGGCATTGAGGGTTTTTCCCTTGTAGAGGTCATTTCTGAGATCAGCCTTTCCAAGCACTAGGAGACAGGAAGAAATTACGCAGCAGAAAAATCAGTAACAATAATTGCCAACCAAGCAGCAGAACTGGACATTCCTTGAGCAAAACAACTGCTGTCCCAGGAGCTCCTGCCTCACACCCCGATCCTTCCTTGCCTTATTCTTCTCAGGACTGGCCAAGGCAAAGGTAAACATCCAACAGAACATCCTGCACTTCAAGCAGAAGCAGGACATTGTAATCATAAACCCTGAGCCAAATCCACATGTTATGCTGATGATTTATCCCAAAGGAAGGTGTGGCCACCCATTTCAGCCACAGTCTGAGTTATTGTTCACACAAGCTGTGTGCATGAGGCTCACTGGGGTTATCCTCCCTTGACTGGGAGGGTATTTACTTACACAATTATTTCATGTAGTCTTATTGTTCAAGCTTTTTCTTTTGTTCTTGTAAATTTTAACTTCTTCAAAAGATATTCAGTCAGCAAAACACTCAAATATAGTTCTCTTGGGGTCTATTTCAAGAAATTAAATACTTGGTGATCATTATATTTCATTACTARTACTTAGTGTTTTAGAAGTTGGGGTTTGTTCTATGTATACACATATTTTATCATAAAAAGACTCCTAAACATATATTTCTCCAAACTTACTTGTCTGTTGCAGAATGAAATCTGAAGTGTTGTATCAAAGAGGTTAAGTCAAGTCTCAAAATATTCATACCCAAAACTAACTCCACTTGCAGACTTTCTCTAGATAAATATAAAAGTCCTTAGAACAGCAACACAGGCTCATGTACCACACCCAGCCAGAAATCACAGAGTCACAGAGKGGTTTGCATTGGAAGGGTCCTCAAAGCCCATCTCATGCCAACGCCCTGCCATGGGCAGGGACACCTTCCACTATCCCAGGTTGCTCCAAACCCAGCCTGGCCTTGAGCACTTCCTGGGGTGAAGCAGCCACAGCTTCTCTGGGYACCCTGTGCCAGGGCCTCACCACCCCCAAAGGGAAGAATTTCTTCCTAAGATCCAATCTACACTTACTGCATTTCATTTGAAGCCATTCCCCCTTGTGCTGTCACCACGTGCCACTGAAAGTAGTCCCTGGCCAGCATTGCATTCCCTTCCATTACTGTCACAAGAAATTCCATGGCAGCAGGAATCCCAGAGCACAGGAGATGGACACTGCAAGCACAGATTCTGGTCTTCTGCACTCAGCAGATAATATTAACAGAGATTAAATAGTGATTTTAAAAGCAAATTACATAACTTACCGTTGTGTCTCAGTGACCATTCCCGCTTTTATAAAAAGCCAGGCAAGGAAAGATCTCAGACACCAGAGATGTCCTCATAGAGGGATTTTTAAGCTATCAGAAACAACTGTCCTCTTCCCTCTTCAGTCATGCTTGCCATCAATGCTTTATTCTGGGTAGATATTTAACTGCAAGAAGCATTTGATGTGSCATACTCCTGCTCCTGAGACAGGGAACTCTCTGCTAGTGAAGCTTCCCTTGGCTAAGAGAGTGGGATCAGCCAAGTCTGTACCCAAAACACAAGTTCCATGCATTGTGTGGATTTGGGAAGGGGAGAGAGTGATGGCAGAATGAGTCATTCAGAGCCCATCATAAAATATTTATAAATGGGAAGCTGTTCAGAGCAGGGCTAGGAAAATAGTGAAGGGCCTGAGGGAACAGGTGGTAGAGGGAAGATTAGAGGAATTACATATGTATATCTTTGACCAAAGGAAATGGTCCAGAAGCATCTGACAGGTACCTGCTTCACATGGAGGGGGGGAAGCAGGTGGGGTGGGATAGGATGGATATCTGGGAGCAATTACAGGAAACTTAATAAAGAGAAATTTAGGCTCAACATGAGGAAAGAAAATCAAAGGAGAAAATTAGAATATTAAGTACTCTGGGGGTAAAAGGGTAATTTGCAGAAACTTCTTCACTGGAGAATTCAAAAGCCAGCACAATAAAGCAAATATTCAGCAAGGAGAATCATCCTTTGCAAAGGAGGGAGATTGTCTTGGTGACCCACTAGTGCTTTGCCAGCTGTGAGATCCAGTGCTCTACTTATACCTGACCACATCATGGGATGCAACGAGGTAAAGATCAACACCCTCGTTTTTAGGAGAGTCTTTCCTTGGTATCTCTGTTTGATGCAGCTCCACAGACCTGAGCTTTTGTTGTGCTCCATGTCATGGCCAGCAGGAGCCAAGCACAAAGGGCGTCAGCCTGGATGGCAATCAGAGCAGGGAGAGCTGCCAGGTGCTGCCCTCACCCTGGAAGGGTGAAACTCCAGAGCAGGGCATGCCATGGGGTTGTTCTCTTTGTTCCAGAGTTTACATCTGTGACACAAACACCGTGGTCTCACCCCAACATTTATTTCAATAAACACTGGGAGACCTTCCAAAGGCCTGTTGTAGGCAGTTATGAAAACTAACCATTGAGCCATTATATAAATGATCTTCCAGGCATTCATTATTATGGTTAGTGCTGGAAAATAACAAGACTTTGAGGGGCTTCCACAATAGTAGAGTCTTGTTTGTGATCCCAGAGGCTCTATTCAAGCACATCAGAACTAGTCTAAGCTCTGACTGAACTGTGAGACACTGTGGGGTTAAAACCATTATTGCATCAAGATTAAATACATCTGTTATGAAAAACTCCTCTGCTTTGCATACATGATTCAATAAAGACTCTTAGAAGGATAATTGTTTTGCCCAGGTTATTAACTGGAATTTTCTTACTCTTTTTTTATTACTCCTCAGAATAATTCTTAAGGTAAGCAACTCCTAATTGTGCAAGTATTACGTTAAGTGGAATGCTCTATCCTGAGTGTCCATTCCCGGATATTATGTTCTATTACCAAAAGTCATCCTTGCATTAGGAAATTAATTTTATATTTCAATAAACTAAAGCTGACAGTTCATCTATGAAAAACATTTTAAAAAAAACCTGGAAATTGTGTTCTGAGTATCAGAGATTATGTTAAAGTGTGAATTAGGTTTGTACAAGATCGGAACTCATTGAAAGCACATCCGAACAAACAGGAATAAGAGTTTTATCCCAGCCTAGTGGTGGCTCTGAGCAGCCGCTGGAGTCCGTGCTGCGGAAGGACAATCCGCCCGKGCTGCGGGCAGCGCAACCCGCGGGGCCGCGCCGGGAGCAGCGCCGGGAGCGCTCCCGAGGGAAGCCCGGAGCGCACCGAGCAGCGCCCGCCCGCGGCCGCCAGGGGGCGCTGCCGGGAACGGCCCAGCCCCGCGGAGCGACCGCGAGAGGGAGAGAGGGAGGGATGGGAATACCGGGAATGGTGGATGGAAACAGCGGGAATGATGGAAACAGCGGGAACTGGGAACACCAGGAATGATGGATGGAAACACCGGGAATGATGGAAACAGCGGGAACTGGGAACACCAGGAATGATGGATGGAAACACCGGGAATGATGGGAACAGCGGGAACTGGGAACACCAGGAATGATGGATGGAAACACCGGGAAAGATGGGAACAGCGGGAACTGGGAACACCAGGAATGATGGATGGAAACAGCGGGAATGATGGAAACAGCGTGAACTGGGAACACCAGGAATGATGGAAACAAACACAGGGAATGATGGAAACACCGGGAATGATGGAAACAAACACCAGGAATTGGAAACACTGGGAAACACTGATAGGATCACTGGGAGCAATGGAATCACCGGGAGGGTTGGGAACACCAGGAGGGATGGGATTGCCAGGAACAATGGAAACACCAGGAACTGGGAACACCAGGAATGATGGAAACACCGGGAATGATGGGAACACCAGGAACGATGGGCTTGCCAGGATCTGCGCCCTGCCCGGAGAAACTGCGGCTGCCCCGTTCCTGGAGGCGCTCAAGCACAGGCTGGACAGGGCTTAGACCAGCCTGGTCTGCTGGAAGGTGTCCCTGCCCATGGCAGGGRGCTGGGATGAGATGGGCTTTAAGGTCCCTTCCAATGAAAATCATTCCATGATTTTAACCTAGCTTGGACCAGAACCCTTGAAAGCCACATGACACTAATTATTGTTTTTCCTTAAAGGCTTGATCCAGGAGAATCATTGGAATATATTTACCAGAACAGGCAGTGGCAGTGTTCCTCTCTTGTCCAAAGAAGAATTCAGAGTTAGGACATGGTTTGGGATTCCAGGAGCATAGGGCCTTGCCTTTCCCCACCTTCAGGATTTCAGGAGTATAGGGCCCTACTTCTCCCCTGGTTCAGAATTCCAGGAGCACAGGGCCATACCTCTCCCCAGGYTCAGGATTTCAGGAGTATAGGGCCACAGCTACTCCCTCCATAAGCAGCATCCTGGCTCCCAAGCAGTGGGCTGTGGGCAACAAAAGGCTGCACCTAAATCCTGCTTCTGATGCTTTTCCCTTGTATGGAACGTTTCCAGACAGATTGGACTGGAGAAAGGGAACAAGTGTGGGATAAGACTCTTTCTTATTCCTGCTTATTCATCTTGGAGCTTTAGAGAAAGAGCATCTCTCCCAAGGGACAATAGTTGAAAAGTGATTGAACCTCTGAACTGCTCTGAAAGGATCCAGCACCCTTCCCCRTGTTCAGGGAAAACTGCCATTTTGCAAAAAGCCTGATCTGTCACAAATKCTGTTGGAGGAGTCCTACAAGTCCCAGCCCTTCCACAGAGGCAGAACTTTGCCTACTCTGCAAATCCAGCCAGGGCAGAGGTGTTAAACAGCAGCCCCAGTGTCGCAACACTCCTGTCCTTGCTCAACTGCCACCCAACCTTAGAGACTTCTGAGCCTGCTGATGCCTCTCCTGTCAGACTTAGCCTGTCCCAGAGCCTGTGCAGCACGAATGTCCTGCAGGGCTCTCAGGAGTCCCATTTCTAACTCTTCAGGGTCACTGGCTGAGCAGCCATAAGGGATAAGAGAGGTAACTGGAGAAGCCACGCTGGAGGCTCAGAGTGGCCACTAGTCAGCATTGCAGCCTCTGACAGAAAACACATTGTTTCTGCTATGTGGACAAACGGGTTGGACTAATTACCACACATAATCATTATTATTTATGCTCTACAGACATCAGAGTTTTGTCTTTAAATGAATTTATAGAGGGGGAAAAAGATCACGAAGCTGAATAATCCCTATAATTATATGCTTAAAAATCCTGAATGGAAGAAATTAGGGGATACAAAGGAACACATAAACTAATTATTCCTTGTTTTGCAGCTAACGTATTTCTATGGTAACCACTATGGTCTTCGAAGAAATGAAATTATTTTAAGTCACTCCATTGGAAAAGTCGCCCAGTAAAACCRCAAAACAAAAATCTCTCAAATAAATCTAAAGATGAAGGAAGAAAGCATGTATTTTCCTAGCTGTGGATTTTTAGAGCTATGAAACTGTAGTCTTATTAAAAGCACTAAATAAGTTCTCTCTTACATGCTATGTGGGAGCTTGGTGGGTATGAACATGGGCACACARGCACATATGAATGTGCAGGTACAGAAGAGGGAATTTCACCTCTACTGTACACCACGTGTCAGTATGGCCAAGTGAGCAGAGCACAAGAATGTATGGGTTTTAATAGCTGCATCTTGTACTTTTTTCTTATTACATTGAAAGCTTTGCCCTAATCCTTAGAGAACCTCAGTTCCCCCTACACTGTTTTGCTATTTATTTAAATGTGGAGCATCCCRATTCTGCCTCTCCCATATGTGAAAATGTGCATTAGGTAGGCAAAAAAGGCATATGATTTTTGTAGACCCACAACACATGAAAAGCAGTGTMGTATTTAATAAAGACCAAGTTTACACATTTTCTTTCTCTTGACATACAGCAAATTAATCAAAAACATGCACTTAAAACCTAAACCAGCCTGTCACCAGCTTCATATTATTTAAGCTTAGCTCAGGGGGTGCATTGCCAGAGGAATAATTCAATCAGAATGGCCCACAAAGCAGGCAGGCTCTGGCTCTGTGGGAGGTTCAATTCTTCGGGCTGTGCAGAGCTTGTAGCCAAAAAAGTTCATGCACACATGCCTCGCTCTTCTTTTGACCACACCACCAAAACCAGTGGCTTCCCCTATCACATCTGTGGCCATGCTGGCAGCTACAGATAAAGGAGTTAAATGAGCAGGCTCATATGAAGGGATCCTCAGGGTTCAGTTGGGAGGAAAGTCCCTGCAGTTGTAGCTGAGGAGCAGGGTTCAGAGCTTTTTCACAGAAGTCAGAATTCTCTTCCTCCCTTTCAGCTCTGCTTGGCACTTTTACGGTCACCTTCTCAGATGTCTGCCTGCCTACAGTGCTGTCACCAAAACAGGAACTTTACTGCAGAAAACTCAGTTGAGTGCTCTGCATGATCTGCCTCTCTCTGCTTGGATGAACTGTCACAAACGGAAGAAACACCAGGAAACTTGAGTGTCTCAGGCACTAAAGGGCTGCACAGTTCCCCTTTGAATTACCTGTTACAGAACAGCCACCATCAGCTTTACCATTTCTCTGGGATAGTTCTTTGCCACAGCTTTGCAAGGATATAAAGACACATCCAGGCACAATCCAGCAAGATTCATCCCTGCCTTTGGTTAACATAAGATTATTACTGTCCTTAATAATAGCAATAACAGTTCCTATTAAAACATCCTGCTGGCTTTGGAGAACAGGTTTCTGTTTTCCTCAGGTTCTAATTTTAGAAGCTTCTGGGGACTATGTAAACATGTGAGCTGGAAACAAACAAAGGAACCATATAGATTATTTGCTGAAAGCTTGGGGTGGGTGGTCAGATCCAAGCACCCTGCTGTACTGAAGTCGCTGCCCTGGGCTGCCACAGAAGAGTGCAGCACAGGGGTGTTGTGGATCTGGCTGTGCTACTGCTCAAAGAGCAGCTTTTCCTTCTGCTTCATTGGAAAAAGGCAAATCTGGGACAGATAAAGATGCACTGAAAGCCACCAACACTGGGCAARCACTGTCAGACAGGGAAAGGCAATGAGGGCGAGCAGAGCCCTGTGTAGAACCTCATCCCAGTCAGGGAAACCTGCTCTTGTTMGATGCAAAGCTCCTCAGCTCTCAGTGCCAAGCTGGTTGTGGCCCTGTTCTGCATCTGCTCTGCCAAATCTTTGTGCGCACTGCTATGTTTAGAAAACAAAAATGTAGTGGTAAAATGTTTGTTTTGCATTTGTAGTAAGAGCTTTCTTCAAAAGATAAAACAGCTTTTCACACACTAAAGTGGATCGCTAAAGTCAAGCTTGTTCACATCTCRTTCTTCTTTTTCATTAATCCAGAGGGGGGGAAGAAACCCTTCATGACAATTTGCATCACACTTCTAACAGACAGAAGATCTGAAATATCTTCATGAGTGAGGTTTTTTAGGATTTTGATTCTACTAAGCACTTAAGCAGGAGCTTAATTTACTGCAGGTAAGTAGKATGTGGCTCCAGTGGGACTATGTATCTGATTAAAGAATAAATGTAATTGTCTCTCCAGATCAATGCCATAATTTACTCCTCATTGAGTATCAGATTGATCTTTATTGCCTCTTCAATAAACTCATGCAGTGCAAAACACTAAGTGATGCAACTTAGGAAACCAAGCACACACTGCTGGAAATCTATACCCAGATATATATTAACATTGCTGTGTAAGTATTTAATTTCTTTTACATTTCCTAGTCAAATAAAAATCCTTGCTTTTTTTTTTTTCTCAGAACTGTATACAAAGAGCTCATAAAAGCAAGCCTCAGCTTGTCCAACAACGTCTTGACAAATTTCAGACACACAAAAAAAACCCTCCTCACTAAAACACCAAAACCAGAAACAAAACAAACAAAGCCAAGCAAAGAAAACCCACTCACTTACCAGGTCAGACCCTACAACAGGGACACATTTTCAAGACCATGCAGAATTACTTAAGGCATTTAAAAGAATACAAGAATTTTGTAAGSCAGCTATAGCAGACAAAAATAGATATTGGGATTGCTTTTGTTGATAGTTGGAGCTTTGGACACGTGTTCCTTTATCTGCACTTCAGGGACCCTTATTCACTCAGCTCTGAAAGTTAACACATCCATCAGAGGAGTGATTTAATGGCCTTCACAGCCAACAGTGACCCTGCAGGAAGAATAAATGAGTATGTGTTGTTAGCTGAAGGCGAAGGCATGTTTTGCACACATGATGTCACTCTTGCAACTCAGGAAGAACTAATTGCTTGGCTTGTTGTAAAGTCTCCTACTCGTTGGGTTCCCTTGCAAATTATAGTCGTCTGGAGAGCTGCAGCGTGTCATCAGCACACAACAATGTTGTCTGAAGCGTAATTAATATCTGTCTTTCTTTTCAAGTTCCTTATTTACCCTCTTTCCCCCATGACAAATATGTTAATGACCTCTCCAAAACCCACAAGTTGTCATTTTCAAAGAGCCCCCGTCTTTCTGCCTTGAGCTGAACACTTTAGATTAAATCACGGTGAGCCTGTTCTTGCCCCCATTAAAGCTATTGAGGGTTTTGTCAGTGACTTCAGTGTAAGCAAACTCTCACAGTCTGTAATGGGAGTGGGACCACAGACCTATTTTGCTTTGCACCTTCAGCTAGAGGAAAAAAAACAAGCAACATACCTAACAAACAATAGGCAGGGATTGCCTTACCATTTCACAGGATTTGGGCTTTGAATCAAGAGTCCAGAGCAACATAAGGATCCATCAGACCATCCAGCCTCGTGGGCTGAGAAGTTTTTGTTGGGTTACAGGGTCTCAGAAGGCCACTGGTTTTGCCTTTGGCTTAGATTTTGGGAATGGGTTTTATATTTTTGAGSTTATTTTCAGCAATATTGACTGCTTACCTGATTCTCTGTAAGTACTTATCTGCAAAGGGCAATATACTGCCCAGAGTTTAATACAGTTGCATGTGAAAATAAACATATAGAAGATTTATTCAGTGGCAGCAATAAACATYTTGGTAGCCCAGACCATTATTGGGGAACATTTTGACACCAGCTCATGAAGTACTGCTCASACTCATAAGAGGCTTGGATAATTCTGAATGTGTGTCCACTTTTTGGTGTGTGACTTTACAAATGAGTCAGGTTTACAAATAATAAATGCATTTACACTAAAACCAGAAACAGGATCTTCTATACTCAATTACCCACATCTGTATTCTACTTTTCTTTTTCATTAAAAAAAATCCCCTGATTAAATCATCTACCATACAGCAGAAAACTYAATACAACACAAGAGAAAAGGTCCTATTTCCGCTACTACTTAGCTGTTAATTTCAGATTAACATGAATAAAGCATTTCCCTTTCCAAGAGTTAAGCACATGGCAAATCCCCATGCTGCATTTATCAAGTTTTTGCATATTTCTATCCCACCCAAGTTATCAAGGTAGAACTTCTGGAATTCTTACTGTATTACTGATGTGAATGTACTTGCAGGTAGGAACTGCAAGATATGTTATAAATTTCTTCTTCTTTTTTACATAGAGCTGAAAAAGAGAGGGTCAGACCCTCTTTTTCTATTGCAAAACACATGCTATAACCAGGCTTCAGCTGAAGTGCCCCTCTTTTATTGATCTAGAACTTTGCAGATCTGTGAGGACCATGACTGGACCATGACATTTTCATCTCTAATTCCAGCTCTGCCTCAGTGGTGATGCATTTGAGTGCCCCCAAGGGACACTGCACTGCTGTGGTCTCAGCTAAGGAGGGGCAAGTTTTGTCTTGACTGGAGCACCTTTTCCCAGCMCCTTTCCCCAGTCAGGAGCATTATTCCACCCTATGAGGTTGGAATAGTGAGAGCACTGAGGTCACAATTCCAAGAGGGATTTGGAACTCCAGAYTATCTCTGTAAAACACAGAGAGCCCCCACCTCCCCCAGTGCTGCAGGCTGTGATACAGAGCCTCAGTCCTGCTAAGCAGGGAAGGAAGCCCAAGGTCTGTGAGCACTATAGTACMATATTCTAAAAGCCACCTGTCAATTATACCTGAAAAAAGTATTTTCTGTTACATAGGTAGAGTACCATAAAGCAAGCACAGTATATAAACATTGCTGAATGACAGGCAAAATCCGTTTCAGCAGAATGCTTATTTTTAATGACCTATATTGATTCTCATTCCATCATGGTTTAATGTGTTTCTTCAGCATTATGTAAAAACCCTCCTACATTCATCATTTAATAACGATAACCCCCACTGCATTTAAAAGCATGCATAAGTTTATAAAGTCTGCCAGACAAGCCCAGTGGATTTTAATGATCTTCTCTCCTAGCAATAAATGGAGAGCTCATAGAGTAGGGGCTGTGATTCAGGATTCTTGGGTTCTGGTCTTCATTTTGCAATACTCTTGCTGCCAAACTATGCTTGACACCTCTGTGCCTCAGCTTGCCTGGTTCATAAATGGCCCAGCAACACCTGTCACACGCTGTTAAAAGGTTGAGTTAATTGCTGCTCATAAATCATATTGAGAGCCCKGGAAAAGAGAAATTTATATATATGCAAAGCAGGAGCGATGTTGTAATAGAATTGCATTGCTTTCAGATACACTGTTTAAAATTAAATTCTTGGAGATTCATACCTCTAGTATCACTTTACTACCCATTAGCATTAAAGGTTGCTTCCAGAACATTCAAAACCTGCCTACAATGTTTGTGCAATTCAAGACARCATTACTGTGACACTCACTGGGGAAGTCACACTGGAATAGGAGCAATTTTTCCTATTCATCTCCTACTGGAGTGGAGTGAGTTTTGCATTCACTCCAAGGGCCATGGGACCCAAATCTATTCACCATTTCTAATCAGCCTGCAAAAGCAACACTGCCACTTTATAAGACACAAATCCTACATTTAATAGCTCTGTCACAAAAAAATGCTTCCACTCCCTCCTCTTAACAAGCACRCTGGGTGGCTGAGGGACTTAAAATTAGGCACCTTCACTTTGGGAAGTGTTTTGAGATCTGCCAAGTACAAAGCAGACTGTTAACATTGCCACTCTCTCTTTGATTTGTTTTTCTCCCTCTCTCCATTCATTACCTGCTATCAACTCCAGCTGCTCTGTGGACAAGAAGCAGATCAGGGGGTTAGGAATGAACACTGTGGCTTCCAGGCTGTCATCCACAGAAATGGAGTTTGCAGCAGCAGAAACAGGATAAAGCTATGAAATTTGGATTAGATGAGAAAATCACTATTTAGACTTCAATGATTTTCAAGACATCAGTTTTACTTGTTCCCACTAGAAAGACAAGGGAACATTACAAACTTTCAATCCTTGCCCAGAATACTGCAGAATCCAGCAAAGCTGTCTTTTCTTGGGCTTTTGGCTGAACTTCAGCTCTGAGATAGAGCCAAAGTAGATAATTTCTGTGCCTTTTCCCTGTTGCAGTGAAGTGGCACAAAAAGCAATAAAGATTCAGGGATGGAGGTGCCTGCAGCAATATGACTCCATTCCTACACATCTCTCCCACTGCTCCCGTGGGTTGGACACTCCCTGTGCTCCAGGCCGTGTACCTGACCACAAGTGGACCTTTGGAGGAGAGAGCCCTTGAATCCCTGCTGAGCTGTTCCATCCTGCTATGATTTCCAACCACACCACCACGACAAAATCCCAGACAATGAGACTCATCCTTCAGCCCTGCCCGGGGTATCACCAGCTCCATTCCCAGAGCAGCTGCCCACAGCTCGTGTCCAACAGGCATGTGACAGATTAGTCTGTTCTTTAACCCTTTCAGACTGAACTATTTCTGGTTCTTTCACTGGGTGTGTGATCAGGGAAACCTGAGGTTTGCWGTGGTGTCCCTGCCCATAGCTGGGGTTTGGAACAAAACAATCTTTAAYGGTCCCTTCCCACCCAAACCATTCTGKGCTTCAATGGGTTTTTTTCCCTTGAACCTTACATGTCAGAAAATTATGTGAAGGCTTCTTAACATGGAATATCTTAACATTTTAGTAGCCACTTAGCACCAAATGAACAAATCCAGCTACAAGAATTCATTATAATTATTTCATGCTTGAAATCAAAAGGAGAAGCAGTTACCTGGATTACTCGAATCTTAAGCAACCAAATTTTACAAGGGGCCTGGACACTGAATAGAGCCATCAGTGGGCTGGAGAATGTAAACAGGCAGACAGGTAATAGAAATAACCCATGGCTGGAGGATTCTGCCCCCAWWTGGGGGCAGAACACCGAAACTATAATTGCTCTTGCCACTGATGAATGAAAACAATTACTCATTTTATTTAAGCAGTTGTTAGTTCTGCCAACACAAGTTTACGAAAGTCATTAGTCAGACTGCTCATAAAATGAAATAATAGAGAGGTTTGATTTTTAGAAAATCATGAGATTATAAAAGAGCCCCAAAATGGATAAAGATGTTCAGGCATTCTCTTCCTATCTGGTTCAGACAACAGGGACCTTTTATCCCAGCTTTTCTTTGGAGTAATGAAAACCAGAGTTTTTACTATGATTTTATAGAGAGCAAGCCAGGTCTTGGGGCTGGAGGAGCAAAGACTTTAAAGCTTCTCACATGGATGGGGATAAAATTTGGGATGCTGGAGCAGTGCAGGCCTGGTCAGAGGCTGCTGGCAGTGAGGCTCAGCCCCTGCCAGGGCATGGTCACACCGAGATCCAATGGCTGGATGAAGGAGAGGGCCAACCTSAGCACAGCAGGGGCAGGAGGAGGGGAAAGGCTGGCTCAGCTCATCCTGCAGCAGCGTGGAGGGGCAGGGCTGCCCCTGAGCCTCCTCTGCCAACACTGCAGGCACAGGTGGCTCCTCAGCCAGGGCCAGGTGCTCGGGGAGCACCCACAGCCCTGCCAACCCCAGCATCAAAACCAGAGAGAAACATTTGATTCTGTGCATTTAACCTGCTCAGGCCCTGGCAGCAGACTCCTCAGCCACCAAGACAAAGGCTGCCTGCAAAGAGCAAACAGATATTTTATACCCCAAACACTCAGTGCCCGAGGGGAAGTGGGTCAGCAGGGCAGGATGTGCAGGGGAATGGGATAGGACTTGGCATTCCCACTGCCTCCCCACTGAGAGAGGCTTGTGGCATCAGGAGTGAAGCTGGGTGGAAACTCTGTGCTTTCCAATACCTTAAAACAAAAAGGATTTGTAAGATTTTCCCCTTTTCTGGGGATCTACAAGGAGTGGTCCCAGGTTTGCCTCRCATCCAAAGCACATTCAGGAGATCAGACAGAGCTACAGAAGGAACAGCAGCTGGAGAAGAGCACATGCCCCTTGCTCTTTCCTCTAGAGGAAGCCATAAATGTACCAWTATTTTGGGATGCTGAAATGCCACAGACAGAAAGACGAGAAACAAAGCACATAACCAGGTTCTGGTGAAAGCTGGAAGGGGCCCCATCCCAAACCTTTTCTGGATTCAGATATGCATTGTTTAACTACAAGAAAAGAAAACTCTTATAGCAGATATTTCTATTGTAATAAGTGGATCTTGATGTGGTCTCCAGAGGGTTCAGTGTATGTGACCCATCATCAATATTGTCTGGATGCTACAGTCTCTGTTCTTTTCACCTCTGTATTTAATATTGGAAAGTCATCATGATCATATTTTAAAGAATATGGCATATTGCTAAAAAATGGACCAAGACAGAACAGTACTGACATCCACAGCAGGACCTGCTCAGACCACAGAAATCTTTTTGCTCCTTTTAAGCAGGGAGCAGCACACCAAGAGGTGAGGCACCCAGTGCTTACAGCTCCTGCTGCAGCTCCTTTTTGGCTACCTGGGACGTGCACACCTCAAGGGAAAACAGCCAAAGCTTTTACAAACTTCTGTCTTGGCTTACAACACTTCTTTCTATGAAAACTGCCACACTGTACAGTCACTCTCTTGGCAAGAAAGCACCAAACTCCTGCTGCTTTACAGCCCTAAGGAGAGTCACCAGCCCAGACTGAGTCCAGAGGAGCAGCYAAACAGGGGCAGAGCAAAATGACACAGCATTAACACCTGTGAGCATACGAGCTCACTATAGCAGATACAAGTTCCAATGTGACAGATGCCAGGCACAAAGGGGACTGATTTCTTTGAAGATCACAAATTTTGCTGATAAACATATATATGTCAATAATCTGGGGGAAAAAATGGCCTCTGGAAGGGGAGAATTTAGCTCAAGTTCTTGCTTCAGTTCACAGGTTAGAATTTTATTGTACTTCAAATACTAATTCATATGAACAAAAAATACCTYGTACAGAACCCAGGAAGGTTCACACTGAGCTCAGGAAATCCTGTGGCATTAGAAACGGATAAGTTCAACTTTTCCTTGCTTTCCAGTGGTGTGATCCAATACCAGTATTGAAAGAGAGGCTAAGAAACTTTTAGTTTCTCTCTAAGTTTGTACAAGCAATATCTAAGCTTCATTTTCCTAATAAGTGAAATGAAAACACCTCACTGCAAAGTACCTGAATAGCAGCGGGTATGAAGAACTTCATAGATGTGCAATCAAGGGAAAAAACCCAAGACTTACCCTAAAGCCTCATGCACCACCTGGGCACATGGAGAAGATTGAGTAGTTCATTTGTAAGAGTGGCAAAAACTGGGATCCAGTTGTTCATTCAGCAATTAAAAATTGCTGCTGAGGAAGAGGCATTTCTCCAAAGCCATTAAAAATTATAACAAGCTTAGAGTTTGCAGTCAGCATAATATGAGGKGTTCCAGGTCTCCTTGACCCCCATGCACACATTCTGTTTGTGCTTCTGCTCAATGTGCCTCAAGCCTTCACAGCCTAGATATTTTTAATTCTTTCTAAGCAAAAGTTCCAGTTAAACAGAGATTAATACAATGAAAAGTTTAAGGTGTTTAATGATCATAAAGAGAAGTCTTTTACGAAGTCTAAACAAGACTAATTACAAGTAAATGCAACTCAAGATTCTTTGCTTCAGCTAGGCCATCTCAGATATCACAAAAAATGCTTATAAGAAAGATGCTTCATATTGTTCCACCATTTCTAAGTGGTGGGTACTGCTCAAAGTCACTCCATAAGTTATTTCCCCAGCTGGATTTGCATATGTCATGCTCAGAACAGAAAGGAGCGTTTCTGCCATCCTTCTGTTTGAGTAAATCCCTGTGAATCTCTTTTGTCTGCTTGGATTGCCAGGAAGAGGCACTGAATCTCCTCAGCAGTGTTTTAATTGGCTCTGTGAGAACATGCTCTCATCACTCCCCTTCATTCTCTCATGTATCTTTCCAAAATCATAATGCCTATTTCTCTAATTACTTTATTTGGCAGCCTGAAAATAARGGTAATTACAGTGTTCTCTATTAGCTTGTAAGGAGGACAGAAGACTAGATGATTTGGAGGAAGGAAAAATCAAACCAGTAGGTCCTGGTTATACTCAAACAGGAATTTCCAGAGGAAATGTGTGGTTGTCCGTGAAGGACTTTGAGAGCAATTTTCCTTTAAACCAATATTGAACCAATACAAGACAACAGAGGCTCAGTGACAATGCCACATTCCCAAACGAGATGTTGAACAAATGCCTTTACCACATGTGGTCATTAAAGATTTGATGTCAAGATGAAAGGTGTTAACCTTGGAAGCCTGGCCAGACTCCAGCATAGATAATTACATTCTGCCTCCCTGAGCAGCTCTGCAGAGCTCCAGCTGGACATTTCAGCCCTTGGACCGTTACAGCCTTGCTGTGAGTGCCTCCAGAAAAGGACTGTGCAACCCAACAATATTCTGTGTCACCAACTTGTGTTCTGGAGATGCAAACCCCCAAGTGGTGGCAAATCATGGCATCAGGTTACTGTGCATCCCTGCAGCCCTTTTGCACCCAAGCAGCCCCAGGAACACCATGAAACCTACAATGCACATAGCTTTTGTGGGACAGACCTCCTGGAAAGGAAAAAGATATTGTCCCTTCACTCAGTGTCTTGCTTTGGAAGAGGCTCATAGGGACAGGTGAGAGCTGCTGTTCTCCTGGGATTGTTTGAGTTTGCATGGTGTCACTATTTCTGATGGAATCAGTCCTGCTTGGATCCGAGTTGTGGGGAAGTTTTGCAGTCTTGTAACACCACTACCAGCTGTGAGCACAGGGTTTGCAGCCTGGCTGTGGGTGCTACCAGCACATGAAGAGCTGTGGCACTGAGACTGCTCTGCCAGCAGAGCATTTACAGCTCCAGACACAGGTACATGGGAGGATTCCCCAGAGGCAGATCTGGTGGCTGGGCAGAGGCTCCCTCCCTGTGTCCCTGGGCACACTCCCAGCCCTGTGTGGCTGCTCTTCCAGGCAGGATGGGCATGGACAGCCACCCTCCCATTTTATAATAAATTTCCTTTGCCAAGCCATGCCTGGGGACGGGAGCTGGGCTGCCCAGTGGGTTTGTGGTGGAAGCAGAGCAGTTCTGAACTGCAGCCCCTGACACCATTATCTGCTTTCAGAGGGCAAGCAGAATGCAGCACTGAGGGTATTTTGCATGAGCTTCTCAAGTGTTGATGAGATTGTTATTACCATATGCATCTTTTCCTTACAAAAGGGAATTATATTTTAGCTCAARCAGACAGGATTCCTGAGAGTCCCATGCTGAAAATATAGGCTACATGCAAAAACCCAATGCAGAGACTCACTGAAGTCTGTCACAGGCTGATTTAAATGCAAGTGACTTMAAGGACTGCACTCAAACGTATCACAGGAAATTGTTGTAAAAGGAAAATTATTGACCATCCTACGAATACAGGAGTAGATAGAAATAAATCCTTATTTATGCAAAAACCCCTAAGCCTATCTGATCTCATATTGATGGCCATTCTATCTTAGATTCATTTAGTAAGACCTTTAATAAAACTGTGCAATAACCAGAGCTAGGGATGACAGCTCATGTTAAGTTTCTGACACTGCAAAGAACAACGTGGATCATATTCAGAAATTTTCCCAGTGCTCAACATGCCACTTATCAAATTCCCTTCAAGCATTCATCACACCCATGCAAAGAATTTATTCTTCCCCACAGAAGCTTTGTGTTTGATCACAATGACAACTTACTGCTTCTGCTCTGCATCACATACATTATGGAGCTTCACAGCCCAGAGCAGGAGCTAAATCACATCAAGGAAAACTCTGGAGGTGACCACCCACTCCTGCAGTCCTTGCACACAACTGCATCTCATGAACTCACAAAGATTCAGTTATGTCAACAAGGTCTGCAGAACCAAGACCACGCTTTTGAAAAATGAGTTGTTAATCCTGAAAAGGATTAACACATTAGGAGATAAGCAAATGCCTAGCTCAAGATTATTGTTACAAGCTAGGCACTTTGATTATAAACTACATTTTTATCATTTAGGAGTCACCTGTCCTGCAATTACACATGCACTAATAATTTGTCTATGAAATCCCTGGGAAACCACAAACAGGTTTTAGAATCTGCTGATCAGGGTAAGTAGTCTGTCAGAATAGCTTTAGCAAATAAAAGAAATGCAAAATACCGAAACATACCTAGAGGACAGAGTCTCCTGGCTGAGTAGGGCTGTAGGCTGAGACCCAAAGAGCTGGTAATTTGGGATGGAATAGCTTTTACAAATCAATCCGTGCAGAAAGCCAACATCACACAAGTTATGCATTTACCAGGCAGTGTTTGACAGCAAGAAAAAAGCTACAGCACAGAAAATTTCTGTGTATTTTAAGCCTCCATCCCAAACTGACTCCTCATACAATTCATCTGCAGGCTGTAATTTACTAAATCCATCTGTTGTTCCTACAGCTTGCTTTCTGGAAATTCTGCATTTCAAGGGTCTGCTTGTTAGAGAAGGTCAAAGAGTAAAGCAGGCCCTTTCATTTTAAGTGACTTGAAAGAAAAGGAAAGGAAATTTATATTTAGAAATAGAAATGATTAACCAGGGGAAATATATTAGAGTATTAAAATAAACGACATAGAATGGCTCTTACTTCCAATTAGGCTGACTTTACTTCAAGAAAAAAATATTTATATACAAATATAAAAAGCTGGGGAATGCTAACCTATACCAAGATGAAAGCATCTCATAACATAATTCATGTTTAGCCATTAAAATAGGGGATCACATTTTTACATACTTTTTCTTCTTGTCCTTCTAAAGTCTCTGCTTCTGTGCTTTCTTCTCTAATCATCAAAACTTTTCACAGCTTCTCTTTGTTAGCAAACTGCCTATGGCAACTGCACACCTTCCACATCTCCATAGCCTTCAGAAAGGCACCATCTGATGCTACTGCATCATTCTGGATCAGGACAGATTCACCACTGAATTAACAAAATAAGCTCACATACAGCTTAAAATTGAAGGTCTCAAGAGCTAAAGTCTGGACCAGGGTCCACCAAAATATACTCTGTATTCCTGACTGTATTCAGGGCTTCTCTTTTCAGCCCACTTATTGGACTATATAAAGCAAAGCAATTTTAAAAGAACAGAGGAGAGCTGTGGGTATCCCCTGAGCACACCCCACTGACAGTGAAGTGCTGGTGGAGCAGTTCAGAGCCATGCACGACAGCTGCAGTCACCCCAAGAGCCCCAGCGAGTGTGTCCAGCCCCTGGGGACAGCACTCCAGCTTGCTTAAACCACTGAGCTCACTCACCACTGGTGCTCAGCCATCATCAGAGGGAAGGGAGGGAGCCCTGAGACCCCTTCTGAAATACTGTGCAGCTGATGCTGGAGGTGCCAGGTGTTGCTTCCACCTGGTGAGTTAAAAGTGCAGCTCCACCTGCCCTTATGGGCTGTGGTAGGCACCATGGTCACAGCCTTAAAGGGGGCAATGACTAACACCATACAAAGTGGGTACTGGGAAAAACACAATTCATACAGCTGGACCTCAACCAGGAGACTAAAATCACCCTCTGTATGAGAACAAAGGTCTCCCAGAACCCTTACTGGCATGAGTAGCAGGCTGTCAGTCTAAAACACATCCCGAGCTCGGGTGCACTAACGTCATGAGAGAACAATGGTTCAATCCTGACTCAGAAAAACCCCTGTCACCTACTGAGTCACCAAAAACACCCCTTGCAGCATGGATTTCCTTGGAGTCCTCTTTGTCAGCCCTGCTTAGACCTGACCCTGTTTTGCCTATAAGGTTTAACACGATGGAAATCAAAAGTCATCTGATTCAATGAGGGGCAGTTGGTTTTCTCAGGGGCTCTCCCTCCTTCCAACAGCAGCCCTACCAAAAGGCCTATGYCTAAGGAGTAGAATAAGGAGCATAACACAGTGTTTGCATTTACTCATGGAAGAACTACACCAGCAATTCCTCTCAAGCCTCTGAAGTCAGCTCCAGTACAGTTACTTGGCCTAAGTTCATCTAAACTAAATGGGCTGACTTGGTTCAAATGTGTTGCACAACCAAATGATAAAATTTGGGGGGAGGGAGGGAATGACTGGTGATGACACATGTATTTAACACTGCATGTCTCCTCTTTCCAGATTAGGAGGAGCTGGCAAGCTCCAGTCTGTACTCATGCCAGCAGCGGATGTCGGCACATATACAACACTTTTCAGAACAACATACTGTTGAAACATGTAGTTCAACTCCAAGGTACCCCTTCTGTTCAGTTAGCCCAAAACAGMCATTAGAATTGTATTGCTTAATATGGTAGGATTTGTAGCACAGCTTTTAATGCTGCTTTAATCTGGTTTCTTTATAGCCACTTTGGAAGCGCTCAGAAGTCGGTAGGAGCAGCCCTGCTGTGCTTTGCTCAAGCTCCTCCACATCCATTGGAGCTGGGGGAAGTGACAAACCTGTTGGCAAGAGGGAAATATCAAGGATAGAGGGGATGTCATAAGTGATACAGGAATATAATCCTCTCTTCTGCTTTCACATGTCCTCACCTTCCTTTCATTTTTCAGTCTGAAGTACAGAAAAGCACAGTGATGACAAGCTCACCCTGGTTCACAGTCAGTGTGCCTTGAGAAAGTCACCAGTAAAGATCTGAAAGAAATTATGTCTGAAAAATAAATAATAATATATTCCAAGTCAGAAATGAAGTGTTCTGTGTACAGTAACAGAAAGCTCTGCCTTGATGACTTCAGATTTTAAAATAAAGGATTCAGTTATTTCCTACTTTTTCTTTCAATAATTTTGGTGTGAATATTTATAAATTCAGCATCCCCCTAATCCCATATTCTTTTTTCTGCTTCATTCGCCCCTTCATCTCTTCAATAACTTTATTCTTTSTCACAAACAATCACTAATTAAAAACAAAAAAACAAAAGACAGCGCAGAAAAAAACTCATCTTTTGGTGTGGGTCTGGAGTGCTGCTGGGTATATCAGGAGTGGCCAATACACCCCATGTCACATGGGTCAATTTCAGACATTGGAATAATTTTCCTTTAGTTTCTGATCTGGCCACTCTATCCCACCACCATTATCCTGACAATTTCCCTYTATTCTCACTTCCTAGCAGCTGCTTCCGTTTCACTCCCCCTTTCTTTCTGCGTGGCTCTGGCGAGGAGCTGGTGAGGCTGCAAAGGCTCAGGGAGGGTTTCCTGCCATGGGGCTCAAATGGGTGCAAGGCAGGAGCTGCCAGAGCCTCCAGCCCTGCTCTGCAGAGGTTTGATGAGCTAATGTGGGATCGCAGAGAGAGCTGCAGCCAAASCTTTCCCCTTTTCCTCAGGAGCACCAGTCCCTGCAGGGACCTCTTGCTGAAGCAGCCTCTGGTTTGGATCTTGTTCCTTTTACAGCCCTCTCAAGCATCCAGAGAGAGCAGTTTTCCATTCAGATGTCCCAGGTGACCACAACTAAAACCAGTTTCACTGTCTGTCACTCACCTCAGCAGTTCACTGCTGCCATCCAGCCCAATTGTCAGCAATGAGTCTCCTTCTGATCTACCTAACCTAGATTTTTCCAAATAATTCCTAAAATTTCAAAATGAATCACAGAATCATAGAATCATTAAGGTTGGAAAATACTTCCAAGATCATCAAGAACAACTTTCAGCTGAATGCTGCCATGCACACTAAATCATATTCCAAAGTGTCRCATTAACTTGGTTTTTGAACAGGAGGTGCCAGCAATGGTGGCTCCACCACTTCCCTCCACTGCCTCTTTTAACACCAGAGCTGTCCTTTGGAAATGAGCTCATTCAGACAAAAGCAAGCTGGGGAGTGCCTGTGTGGGGAATTACACTGCCCTGTCTGATGGAACACCTTTGGTGGGAGCTACACAAGGGAAGGCGCAGTTGGAAGATGGGTCTGGATCATCACCTCTTAACCAGGCTCAGGTGCAGCCTGGACAGCATGTCTGAGCAGAGCCTGAGCTAAAAGGACAATATTTGGATTTCCCCTGTACTTTGTCCCAGCCAGTGTTCAAACAGGAATCCCAGGACAAAGTGTACTTTATGTGAATTGTAGCAAATGCACAGGAAGAGGCTACTTCCAATGGGTTGTAAGGTTTGCTTTAAATGTAAATAACACTTTAAGAGAAAAAAGCAGTCCTGTACCTTGGTTTGGTAAAAAAATCAAGTTTTATAGACCAGAAAAATTAACATACTTTTCCCTATAGTTTACGTAAAAATTGTTGTGGAAGAAATGAGTGTGATTCTGCAAATCCATCTTCATGGATCCTTTTAATTTAGAGGCATGAGTCATCTGAGCAGGGACTCCTTGGATGATTGTGTGACCACAGGATGCAGCCCTGGAAAAGTGTTTTTGTAAACAAATAAACATGTTCCTTCCTGTTTGAAACTCAGATCTTTCAGCATTGGGCAAGCGCCTGAGAACCTGACATTGAGAGTAATAAGAAATATTAAATGCAATGCCAGTCGCTTGGTCCASTTCCAGCAGCAAGAAGTGAACAAAACACACTGAGTGAAAAATAGATTAGTCTTTTAAAATCCTTTAATAATCTGAAGTGTTATGGGTATCAGGAGCAAAGAAAATACTTGTTAAGTGAAAATTGCCTGAAGAGATGGTCTTATAACCYGGCAAAATCAGAACAGAGGGTAAAAAACCAAAAATCGGTAAAGTTGATGGTGGCTTGTGCCGTGTTGTGCCATACAAAGATCACAGGCTCCAAAATGGATTTCACACTATGGCTTTTGAGATCTGATGAAGTCTTTAGAGAGATTATCCTCTTTTCCTGGAGAAAGCAGGATGCTGGCCCCAGTCAGCAGTCTGCACTACCTTTGCTACTTGACTCCCAAAGGGGAAAAATGGAGTCTTCAGTCTGAGCAGCTGGAAGCATTTCCAGAAAACCTTGTAGATATTCAAATGCAACCTAAATGTTGCAGTGTCAGGAGTCAATTTTCTGTTGGTATTTTAAAAGCAAACTTCTGTCAGGGAATCCTTTAAGTACATTTAGATCAATGTATGAAGTCAAATAAACACTTAAAATCTCTCAAGATTAAGAGTGAATCCAGTCAGGAAATGGCTGAGCCACTGCATGACYCTTTTTTCTGTCACAGACCAACCAACCTGGAGGATGCTGCAGCCCAAATCCTGCTGTACCTGGGCACAGAGCAGCCAAGGAGAGGAGAGCAGAGCCTCGTCCCTGGCCCAGCTGGGTCGGGATGTTTCAGCTGCAAACGATAGATCTATTTTATGTATTAGAGCTTGTCTAGACTAAGGAAATGTTCCTGCTATGACTATGCTGAGGTAATTACACCAGTGTAAACCCCTTTGGGCAAAACAGAGCTTTCAGTGGCCTGATTTAGGCTGGTCACTTGCCAGGATTAGTTCAGCTGGTACCAGCCTGTCCTCCAGGAGCTCCTGCTCCCAGCTGGAATCCCGCACAGAAGTTTTCATCCGTCTCRTCTGAAACATTGGCCCTGCCAATCTAACAGGCAAGCCATCCTTGTGGGRTGGTTGTGCTCGTGTTTTTCTCCAAAAGGATGGTAAATATTTAGAAGGCTCTTCTGCTAATGGAGAACTGATTAATAGACTACAAAAAAGAAAACAAAAACAAAAACAAAAAACCCCAAACAAACAAAAAAACCTGAAATAAATCTGGGTTTAAATTAAAGCATATTTGGATTTGTATATGCATATCAGGGAAGCATGTTTGCTGCAAATACAATGAAATAGGAAAGCTGATGTAAGATGTTTAACCTGCCAGGGGTAGATTTGTCCCTTACTCTCATTAAATGAACTTGTGTGGAGGACAAAATGTGTCCAAACAGTAAAATGAGAGCTACTGCAAACTGATCAATTCAAACGAACAAAAAAAAAAAAAAAAAAAAGAAAAAGAAAAATCCCCTAAATAAAATAAATCCAAGGATGGCCCTTTAAAGCACAGAAAGTGGAACCCTGGTCTAGGAGAAGTCAGTGGCAACATTTACATTGACTTTAAAGGAGAGGCTCCACTTACTCTAAGGTGTAAAACCACACAGCGCTGCTGTGCATAGCATGGTGCAAAATACATGTGCTGAGTTTCACACACAGCATTCAGGGAACATGTTGATAAATGCAAGATGAGGAACAGGCAGACTAACAGACAGACTTGGTTATATTTTAATCTGGTTTACTGTTACCTGCAGATGTTACAGCTAAAATGTTCTAAAAAGTTACTATACACCCTTAATTCTAAACAGTTACTGGAAGGACAGCTAGAAACTCTAATAGTAAAGCAAACATGCTCCTTTAAAAATTTCCTTATTAAAAAAAAATTCAAAAAGGAGGGGGGAAAGTATGTCTGAAGCACAAAGATGACATCAGAAAAGTTCCTCAATTCACAGATGGCTGCACCTTTCAAAAAAAATTAAAACAGGAACCCTAGATTGATTTAATCACCCATACAAGCGAAAAAACGTAATGAAGATATTTAGTGCCAAATTGGTTTCTTGGGACCTTTTCCATGTAAATAATACAAATCAAACCTTGAAGTTCAGTGCAGATATGATCTGACAAGTAAGCCAGGCTTTTTGTTTTCCTTTGATCCAGCTCCAGAAATATTTTATCCAAGGTAAAGTTGGTTTTAAGTGTTTTCCATTTCAGTTTTTAATTTTGGATATTCATCATATAGGAAACTTGCTTATAATGCTTCAAACACCAGTCAGGCTGCACTGACTCAGAGCACCAAACCTAAAGATTTTCCTGTATTTGCTCATAAGAGGGGGAATATCAAGAACTCCCAATGTGCCATGGGATCAGTTTCCATTGCYTGGTTATTTTTAAGGGTACAGGAAACATGGACAACCCCAGCTGAATATTTCCAAATATCAAGACAAGCCAACTACAGTATTTTTTGTACTGTTCCACTTCCCCTAGGTGTGTTGGGGAATAATACTTATGAAGATAAGATGGACAGGCCTTTGCTTTCTAAGTGATTCCCCAAATTCCCCATGTACTGTCATTCCCTTAAGATGCCACTGGGAGAAACAGTGCCTTCTCTTGGAAGAAAATTTTCATGTGATAGAGTTTTTTGTTTGGTTTTCTTTTTTTTTTTTTGGGGGGGGGGGGGCGATGGTTGGGCTTTTTGGGGTTTTTTTTTCATTTGTTTGGTTGGTTGGTGTGGTTTTTTTGGTTTTTTGTTTTTGAGTGGTTTTGTTTATTTCTTTTTTGTTGTTGTTGTTGGTTTGGTTTTTTTGTATTTTACTTCTCTGATTCTGTTAAAAATAAAAATTTAAAAAGTCTTTTCCTATTCCATTTTCAAACCAAGATGTAGATTCTGCAGTCCAGAAATATATATATATATATATATATATATACCTGAACTTGTTCACAGTCTTCAGTGCTGTGTGCCTAAATACAGATTAAGGCACCTTGCTGTAGGCATGCAGTTTTCAAAAATTCAGCTCTTGTCAATAATGTAAAATCCTGTGGATTCTCTTCCTTCCACAAATTGGTATGTAGTATATTTAGAATTAACAGGGCCCGTTTTCTCTTTTGACTCGAGTATGTGGTGTAAGGTTAATGAAAATAAGATGGATGTTTTATTTTGGGTCTTACATATAATATTATTAAATGTGCCCACCAGAAATGTAGGATAAAATATTTGCTCTGCTTGAAGATTATGTGATATTTGTATTCTAAGCCTCACCACAGTGGGTTTCTTTAAATAGAAGCTATACTTTACTCCTAAATTGCTTAAGGCAAAGGAAGCAGAGATGATGTTTTTATGAATGTTTAAATGCAAATGGAACTGAGAGTGAATGCTATGCTAGCTAACATCAAAGGCTCACCAAAGTCTCTGCATTAATGAGGCTCTTTGTTTCCTGGATCACAGATTACAACAGGTTTCCAACTCATTGCCAAGGCTTTATCTCCATTTGGGAGGGCTGTAAATCTCAGACGATTTTTTTCACATGCAAAACAAGAGGATCATCTGAAAGAAGAAGGAAAAAAATCTTAAAGTAGCAAATATTTCATTCAAATGATTATTCCTCAAAGTGGCTGCATCTTGTTTTATTTTTGGGATGTTTAAAAGAATGGAAATTTGCCAACGGAGTTTCCTATGGGGCAGTTTATTCATTTGGAGGAGAAAACTGAGCAGGAAAAAAGCAAACAGCATCCTTCCCATCTTCTTCAGCCCGGCATCAACTGTGCCCCAAAATCAGAACAATAATTCTATGTCATGCAAAATCAGCAATTAGCAGAAAGACAGATTTTGCTCCATTTAAATATATTCAAGTACTTTTCAAAGTGGCTCCAACTAGTTCTTCTCCTCCCCAAAAAGTAATGAGATTATATCCCTAGTAATAATACCCTAATTAACAAGAGAAATAGGGACCAAGATTTTTAGCTTCCTATTCAAGGGCTGAATGTGACAATATGTTGTATATTGGGTCATAAAAAACAATTTACATGGCGTCATTACAGTCTGTAGCAAAGTCTCCAGGACCCAGGGCTATCTTGTGCAATCTTAATTAAGGAAAATAAATATCGGTGTGTTGTTTTAAGCTACTGGAGACATGCACAGGACCTGTCGTGTGTGATCAGAAGAGATGGGGAGTTTCCTTTTCCATGGGAACTGCTTAAAAAACCCTCCGACGCCGACACACAAGTGTCTAGTGCCTTCGAAATGGGCTGCGAGGATGGTAATTTCTTGTTTCCTGACCCTCGGGGCCAGGCAGGAGAACTAATAATTTTCTGCCACCCCACGTCACGTCTGTGCTGCTCCGTGCTGTGCGCGGAGGGTGGCCAGGGACACCCACGTGTGGCACGGGTGTGTCAGCAGCACAGCTGGCAACGGGCTGTGTGTGTGTGTGTGTGTGTGTGTGTGTGTGTGTGTGTGTACACGTGTTACACGTGTGCTGTGTGTGTGTGTGTGTGAGACAGAGAGAGAGAGAGAGAGTACACACGTGTGCTGTGTGTGCCTGTGCTCAAATATCTGTGCCCTGATATGTGTGTGTGTGTGTGTGTGTGTGTGTGTTCGCATCTGTCTGTGCACACACACGAGTCCTGGTGTTGCAGTGTGTGTTTGTACACACATCCCAACAAGTTTCAGTGCACACACATACACGTGCTGAGGTGTGTCTGTGTGCACACATACACATCCTGATGTCTCAGTGTGTGCACACACGTGCTGGTGTGTTCTCATGTGAGCTGTGTGCACACACATGCAGTGATGTGTGTCAGCAGTACCGCGTCTGGCCTTCTGTCCTCTATGTTTATCACATGCTGCTGATCTTTGCTTGTAGATTCATAGGTGCATGTGAGCATGCAGATGTGTTTGTGTGTACAGATGCCTGTGTGTGCCAGATGTGTAGCTGTGCATGCTGATGTGTGCAGTTGCATGTYCTTTTTCATGTTACATGTTATTTAGTGCTGGTGTATCTGGGGCTGTGTGTGGATCCCTCTGCCGTGTGCTGCTGTGTGAGTGCTYGTGTGTGCCAGATGTGCAGCTGTGTGAGTGCACAGGTGTGTGTGCAGTTGTATACACATCCCTGTAGGGACCTGTGTGGGCCGTGCAGACCCCGACACGCGCTGACGTGTGTGCACACACAGATAAGTGTGGATGTGTGTGARGTGTGTGCCTGCAGCTGAGTGTGTGAGGCAGCACCGACTGGTGCAGGTGCGTGTTCAGCCGTGGGCACGCAGGAGTGGCTGCAGGCGAGCTTGTGCCACGGTGAGTGTGCAGATGTGTGTGCAGGGATGTGGAAGGGCACAGATGTGCACGGCCCGTGTGCGTGTGTGCCCAGATGTGTGTGCAGGCACGTCCATGAGTACGGGCATGTGTGCACACAGGTAGGCACAGGTGCGTGCGCAGATGTGCGAGCAGAGATGCCTTTGTATGTCACAGACGTGCACACACRCACCCGGGACTGTACCAAGCCCCCGGCGCTGCGCACCCCGCACCCCCACAGCCCCCCCGGGCCGGGATGCGGATCACCCCGCCGCAGCGCGGTGTTCAGGGCTGGCTGTGCCTTTAACGCAGGGACCGGGCGTGTGTCAGCGAGCGCGTCCGTGTGTGTCCCCGCGCGCCCGTCCGCGTGTGCGCGCCTCTCTCTGTGTGTCTGTGTGTCCGTGTGTCCCTGTGTGCGCCCGCCCCCGGCCCCGCCCCGGCGCTGCCAATCACCCGGCGGCCGCTTTGATGTCGCAGCGCTCGCCCGCCGCGCCGCCGCGCTCGCAGTCGGACCGGGCGCTCCGTGCTCCGCCAGCCGCCGGCGCCCGCTGCTCCAGCCAAACTTGCCGGGGCTCGGAGGGCGGGGGGGCGGCGGCGGCACGGGGGGGCCCGTGGAGCCCGGCATCCCGCGACGCCTGCCCGCCCGCAGCCTGCCGAGCCCCCCGCGGGCCGCCGGAGCCGGGAGGGAAGAAAGGGGGGAAAAGAAAAGAGTGACGAGGGACAAGCAATTTTAGGTTTGTTTTTTTTTTTTTTTTAAAGGAAAGCTTTAAAGGGAATTTGGAAAGGGGGAACAAAAGTAAAGGGGCAAAAAAGTTTAAAAGTTAAAGGAAAGGAGGAAAAAACTTTAAAGACAAAAATTGAAGAGGGAGCTAGTTTTTATTTTTGATTTTTTTTTTAAGAGGAGAAAAAAAATAATTGAGGGAGAGAAAAAAAATACTAATTGCGAAGGGCTTGATCCGGGAGAACAATACTCGCCGGGAAAGTTGCTGCGCGGCGGGGAGGGAGCGGCGGGAGGAAAATGCCGCAGCTGGGCAGCGGCGGCGGGGACGACCTGGGCGCCACGGACGAGATGCTGGCCTTCAAGGACGAGGGCGAGCAGGAGGAGAAGATCCCCGAGAACGCCTTCACCGAGCGCGACCTGGCCGACCTCAAGTCCTCGCTGGTGAACGAGTCGGAAGGCAGCGGCAGCCCCGCCGCCGCCGCCGCCGATGCCGAGGTGAGCCGGGCCGGAGC
>JACDOX010000032.1:6131916-6141977 GCA_014549065.1 Cardinalis cardinalis
TGCCCCTCTCTCTCCTCCCCGTGCAGGCCCTCCGGCGAGTGCAGGATCCGCAGAGGGTGTACCAGGAGAAGCTCCCGGACCACATGGATGATGGTTAGTCACAGCAACCTCCGCGTGTTTCTGTGTGTCCCCCTCTCCCCGTTCCCGGTTCCTGCTGGTCTTCCCCAGGGCGCCCCGTCTGGTGCTTGATCCCCCGGTTCCCCGGCCCATCACCCTGACACYCCTGGGAGTGAGGGATGCTAGCCTGGTCACCACAGCCCCCAGCGGGAAAGCTACTCCTGACAGCCCCGAAGCTTCCTCGCGTCCCCACTGTGGGAGTCTGCGTCCATGGGGGACTCTGGCACTCCCCAGCACCTTCTCTCAGGAGTATGGGACAAAAAGATGCCCACAACATGCTGTAACCTCTCTGGGGACCCCTGACAGGTGGAGGAGTCACCTGTCATAAGACAAATTTTGACAGGGAACATTGATTTCAGCAGGTATGAAACATCAGGACCCAGGGATGTATAAAGGATCTGCCTATTCTGGTTACCCTTTCCTGATGCTCTCAGATCCGTATCTGCCCAATGGATCTATGTCACCTCTGGTGAGTTCCTCCTCTCCGTGTGGAGAAGTCTTGTGGCCTCTTTCACTGTTGAAGTGTGTTGCAGGTATTGTGTAGGCACCTACACATGCATTTTTCCTGACAAACTGGAGCCCAGTTTCTGAAATAGCTGGACACTGTTCTGTCCAAGCCAAAAGGAAAAGCAGTGGGAAGGGGGAGAGATGCTCGGCAGGAAGCGCCTGCTTCGCTCTGAGTTTGCTGGAGGAGCTGCTTTTCCAGTCTCCTCATCCTCTAGGTTTGGCTTTACTCTTCCAGCAGTCAACTCCTAATATCTCATGGAGAAGTGTCTATTCCTTTTTCTGGGTCATAGGCTTTGGAGGGAGCAGCTCCTGGTCTGTGTTTGTGTTCGGGGATATGTCCCGCAGCTGAGCTTGTGTGTTAGGGCTCTGTTGTGGATGATGGCCCAGAAAATGGATTTTGTGCTTCTAAAATGGCAATGGAGGTTTTCAGGAAGAGGCTTTGTGCTGCTGGAGGACTATTCCCATCTTCCTCCTGGAAAGTTTTTCCCTCTCAGTTTCAATCAGCTTTAGTAATTCTGTATGTTCTCATGTTTCTAAGTTTTGCCGTCTGAATGATTAAACTAAAGCCTTCTTTACAAAAGCTGTCTTTTCCCGCCACCCTCTCACTCAGAACTTTAGAAAATAATGTCCTGACATTGCAGCAGACAGTCAATGCTGGTGTCACTCCTGGGAGCCAGCACTGCTGCGTTTGTTTCAGACATTGTTCTCTATTGGCCRTCAGAAAGTGAGGACAGAACGTAATCTGGTTTATTTCAGTTTCAGGTTTTAAYCTTTAAAGGGATAAAGTTTAAAAGAATATGTAAACGTGTCCTTAATTCTGGTCATTTGCTCACAAGAGGGGTAGGATGTCAAACTGGTGTTAGGAAAAATGCATGGATTGTGGAGAATGAATCTTAGAATTATTTGTGGAAATCGGTGCCGTACCCTCCCGCCTGACCCAGCTGGCCTGGGTAGCAGGGGACAGGTCCCTGAACGAGCCTGCCTGGACCCCACACAGCTTTTCCTAGGAGATTCAGTTTCCCTGGCTGCAGACTGCTGAACTTTGCTGAAGTTTGCAGAGATCAAGGATCTATCTCTAAATTTTTAAGTCTTCCTTCAGTTTACAGCAAGAAAAGATGTGTTTGCAGGGCAGGGCGCACTTATGTTGTTGTAACCCAAATAAGCATTTCTTCTGGTGCTTCCCACCTTATCCAGGTACCAGGTCTCCCCCTCATTCCCCAAAATATTAAGCTGTTCTYTTCCTGATAAACTTTAAATGTTTTTAAATTTGTCTTATGTAAACACACTTAATTTGCTCCCTGTGACAGAATTTGAATAAGTCCAGAGTTCCATCAATCCGGGATCTTTTCGCTGTGGTGGAATATTTCTTTTAATGGTAAACTCTTTCTTAGATGGGCAGCAAAGTGCAATAGCCTATTTATCAGCAGCTTTTATAAAGTRTAAAAGTAGATAGTGGTTTAGGAATCACCTTTTCCCTTGATAACAGAATAAAATCTGAGCGGTTGCTGTCAGAGCAGCAGACAGGAGCAAATGAACTGTGCAAAACTGGAAGGGGAGAAGATACAAGTAGCGGAGAAGGAATGATCCCATCCCCTTGAGGACCATCAAAATCATGCAGTGCCTCAAACAGCTTCCTTTAGGCCTGTTTGGATCCTGCCATGGTTTATGAAGAGCTGATTTAATGTTTTCAGTTAAAAACCTGGCAGACAGAGGAAGATTTCTTCCTCATGAAGAAGGCTGGTCTTGCATTTTTTTCAACTTATTACAATAACTATTTCAATATATTATTCTGAGCAATTTTGTCTTACATTTCTATTGACTGTGCAAAGATTATCATGGTAAATTATGGATTGCTCTCATATAGATTTATTGCTGCTGTGTACATTATATAAAGTGTGGACTATAGTCTGGTGGCTGCTTGCAATAATCGAGGAGGTCAGGTCTGTGACCGAAGATTGCAGATACTTAACCATCCATAAAAGTGTGTTTAATTAACACTTTAGCACAAGTCAGGGAGGAGGGTTGTGTGAGTGAATAGGATTAGGTATCACAATCATGCATGCACTTGATAGTGGAGATTGTATTTTGGTTAATGAGGCTTCCTGGAAACAGTTGTTTGCAAGTAGGATTAATTTTAGAATCTTAAAAAAAAAATCAATTAAAAAATTAAACCAGGAGTACTTTGGCAAACTGTCAGGGCTTTACACTGAAAACAGTAATTTACCTGATTGAAAACAGAGTATAACTCCCTGAAATACACAGAGCAGCTGGCACTGAGGCTTGGGCTGAACCCYTGCCCTGCAACGCTCTGTAAAACCACATTTTTTTCGGTGGGCTCCCCACGAACCCTGTGGGGGAGCTGTGAGTGGCTCTGGACTGGCTCCAGCGCCTGCCTGGCTGGGTGTGTTGCCACCAGCAGTACCGGGGTGCTGCTCTATCTCCTATTTTCTTTCTGGTTTTGTCAGCAGCACCACTTTTGCTTTGTTTCCCTCTAGGTGTTTGTAGCCACTAACTGTTACGCTGCTCGCCCAAGCATCCTGCTCAGGTCCCCACATCTCCCAGCCAAATTGCCTCTTTTTACCAAAACACACCCAGCCCCGTTATTGACGTGCTCTGAAGATGGCTGGGTAGCTGCCTCAGCCCTGGAGGGCCAGCAGCAGAGGGGGTGGCAGGAGCTGCCCGCAGCAGGGTGGCCCTCCTTGGCTGAAGGTGGCACATGCCAGTGTGGGATGATTCAGCTGGAGAGCTGCTGGTTTGGGCAGGCACAGCTTTCCTGGACTGGCAGTAGAGCTCTTGCTGGGGGCGTGGGCAGGGTGAAGGCGCTTTGGAGCTGAGGACAAGGCAGAGGGCTGAGCCCAGGTGTCCCTTGTTCTGGGAGCTGTGGATGCCATCAGCTGCCAGGCTGGGGAGGGCACACTCAGTCAAGGGTGTTTAAGAGCATCTTGGCATAGCCTGTGTGTGCATCTGAAATCCTGACACTCTGCAAGGCCCCAGGAGAGCCATCTCTCACCTGGCKCTCAGGTGTTGTGTGTGTGGTCGTTCAAGACTCCACTTTATCCCATCTTATGCAAGGTCCAGCTTTTCCCAGAGTGAAATATATAGGACTTACGGGTTAAAAAATCTGCAAGAAACTTCCAAAGAATATGAACAAGTTGAGGAACTGTTTTTCTAAATTAAATATAAAATCATAAAACTATATCCTTTTTTAAATAGTACAAATGACTTTAAATCAAATTAAGGTACATCCTTAGTAAGAACAGCAGCCTTTTAGGTGGTTACAAACATTAGAGGTCAGACATGGTCAAACATGTTAACACTTTGATCAGATTAAAATATTTTTCTTGCTACAGTTGTATAATTGAGTTTAGACCTGAGGGGGTTTTCTGAACATTGTTATATCTTGTACTATGTGGTAGTTAAATGGTAAAAGGAGCTCTTGTAAGTTTCTTTAAGTTCTTTTTGTAAATAGGTTTATAAAATAGAGGAATGAGCCATGCTGCCCTGTATATAGGGCACGAGGTCTCCCTGCTCCTATTGATGGGAGAGATTTGAGAGATTTTGACTCCTCACATTTTCTGTGTACTTCAGGTGTGTTTGGTGAGTGTGTGAGGAGTGTAAAGGCAGGATGAAAATGTTCTGCATGTAAAGCTGAGGCACTGGACTTTTTGTCTGTGTGAGAAACAGAAGTTCAAGAGCCTCTTTTTCTTTGGAAAACAGACACGACCTCATTTTCTTAATTACTAAGTTGTCAAACCAGAGCTTACATGGGAGCAGAACAGTGGGGGTGCCTCCCCAAGCCCTGCACAGCTGAAGTCCCCAAATAAGACAGCGAAGCTCACAATAATGTGGCTTTTCAGAGCCTGGTCCCTCTGGTCCGCTGGGCTCCTTGAGCTTGTTCAGAGGGTATGAAATGTCCCCTTGGGCAGGGCAAGATGAAAGTGCAGTTACTGCTGGCCTGGGGCCACAGGGCCCAAATGTCTAACACGAGGTCAAAAAAGCATGGAGCTGCAGTCTGGGGCTGCTCTTCCCTGGACAAAAGCTGAAGCAGCAGGGGCAGCTGAGGCACAGGACATGGCTGCTTCTGCTGCATCCCCTCCCCAGGGCTGCTCCGTCCCTCTGCAGGAGGACACTGTGGCCCCCACAGCAGCTGGCGGAAGGAAATCTGCAGCTCAGCTGTTCCTCTGCCTCTCTGTCCTGACTTGCACTGTCAGGGCAATAGTTTAGTATTGCTTTTTCCTGTGTTGGGTTCTGATCTTGTTGAAACCATTGGGAAAGCTCCCCGGAGTCTCCGTGCGATGGGGATTTGTCGCTGCGAGAGGGCGGCTGCATCCCCCTCCAGATGTTGTGTGTGGAGGGAGGGAGGGAGGCAGCTGGGAGCCTGGGAGAGCAGCATCCCAGCCAGGTTCCCTGGCTGCAGGGTTCACACTGCTGGACCTCTCCAGGTTGGTTCCCTGTCCCCAAGAATTGTTACATTCCCGGCACACAGTGTTAGGAGTGCATTGCTGCTGATGGACCTCCTGGCAGACAGACAGATGAGTAATTTGTTCCCTCCTGACCAAAGCAAATCCACTTCTTTCAGCTCTTCTACCTAGCTTGAAATAAGATAATATTGAAAATAATGTTTTGTGTTAAAGCACAGTTTTGGTTATGTGGATGTACCAAGSCACAGGGCTTACGAGGTCATTTATTGCATGTCTGATTCAGTCTTGGTTTCCCCCAAGGAAAATTCTTGTGTTAATTTCTGAGTTCATATCACACCCTCAATTTTGAAGCAGAACTTCCCTTTGAAATAAATTAGAGAGTTCTGCTTAAGAAGCAGCGACATGATACAGCACTGGATGTGTGTGGTCTAATATAACCTTATTTTTAAAATTGTTTGGAATGAAAAAAAGAGAAAGCAAAATGTCATAGGGAAACAAAAGCAAGTTTTATGTAAATCTATGCATGTGAATAAGTGTGCAYGTGATCCAGACAGTTCAACAATATCTGGTCTCCCACTGGGATTCCTTCACAGGCTACCCTGTAACTGGCTTCCCAGGCATGGGATGCTTTGTTGGCAGGGAGTTGCTATGAGATATGTATGGTAAAGGCACTGTTCCTGCAAATTTCCAACCATTGCTGTGTGTGAAATTTTAYGGGCTTGACCGGTTGAGAATCTGGAGAGAAAAGCAAAAACTTAATATCAACTGGAGTTCCCGAAGCTCATCCATGTTAATGATTAGTGGTTTTGAAATTTTAGCTGTGAAGAACAAAGTGATTTGGGTTTGAGTGGCACATGGCATGTCCAAGATGAAAAGTGCAGAGCTGGTCTGGTATCCAAAGCTGTAATTGAGAGAAGGGGGAGCAGGAGGAGCTCTGCAATGTGCTCACCCGTGTGTTGCCTCACAGCTTGTGATCCCTCTCATGCCATGACTCCATTGGCACCATTAAATTCCCTCGCTGGGGTACAAACCCTGGGTGATCCATGCAGTGGGGTGTGCTGGCACTGGCTCTGCCAGGTCCCCAGTCCAGTAGCACGGCGTGTGCTCCTGTGACTAAGCAGCCCTTGCTGGCTCTGGAGGGATGACTCCCCTGCCCATTGACAGAGATCTTCTGCACAGGGCCAGATCCTAATCACAGGCTGAACCCTCCCTATCTGTAGCGTGATCTGCAAGGGAAGCAGGATTTTGGGATATGGGCTGGTGTGAGCTGCACACCTAAGATGGCCATCTGGTGTGGACTGTGTGTGTCTGCGTGTACATGGCAGGGTGGTTATGGGCAGAGCAGACCCAGTGCTGAGAAACATCAACACCTTTGAGGAAGCATCTACAGCTTGCCATTAACTTCACATCTGCAGTTCTTTATCTGCCTTTCGGCCATGATTCATCAAGACCAAACTTAGTCTTTGTTTCCTATGGGTTGGCCTTTGAGCTCCCTTGCCAGTTCACCACAGAGCAGGTGAGGAAGGATCTGAGCATTGTGAGCATCGTTCCTCTCTCAGGGAGGCTGTGCTGGGCAGAGAGGGTTTGGGTGAGCCATGGTCAGATACGTGCTGCTCTTCACTTACTAAAATCTCCTGCACCATGTGTAAACCACAATTTCCTCAAAAAATCCTCAAGGATTGTCTTCCCCTGTCTGTTCCATTGATTTGAACAGGGACTGGGTGCCAAAACTGTCTTTTTGAAGGCATGGCCACTGTGGGAGCTTCTCTTTATCAACCCCTCCAAGGCTTTGGCCACAGCTGCTGCAGCTCCCTTTCCTGTTTGCTGCTCATTTCATAGAAACACAAAATGGTTTGAGTCGGAAGGGATCTTCATGATCATCACATTCCAAGCCCCTGCCATGGGCAGGGATACCGGCCACTGTTCCAGGTTGCTCAGGCCTTTGGTTTCCCATACCTTTGCCATTCCACCTCACTGCTTGGGGAGCCAGGAGATGGCTTATGTCAGCATCTCTGCCAGCCTGATGTACACATGCTCTTACCTCATCCTTTACCAGTGGTGGGTGGAGGGCACAGCAATAGGAGAGTAGGTACAAGTTGCTTCCTGAACTCTTTGCGGAGCCACTGCAGCAGGGAAAGCTTCTCAGCCTGATCAAATCCCAGGCTGGTGCCAAGCAGGGATGTGTGTGTCCCCTCTCTAGGCTCTTTCATTGCTGTACTTCGAATCTTTCTTTTTAAAAAATGGCTATAACAAGATACTTGCTCGTTAGTCTCTGTGTCTGGAGGATGAAACAAAGGTTTGGTAGGCAAACAGGTGACTCAGAGGGTTGGATACAGGATRCAGAGCTGCTCACTTCCTAGTTTCCAGCTTTAAACCAGCTGAATCAGTAAAGACCAGGTGCCTGTTCTGTTTGCTGGCTTGTCCAGTGGTCTGTCTGAGAGGGCACAGCTCTGTCCAGGCCCCAGGCAGTGCGTGTGTTTCATGGGGTGAATGTGCAGAGAACCTGCAAARTCTGGACCAAACCCTCTGTGAACATCAGCCAAGGTCTTGTTCTCACCATGAGACTGCCAGTTCAGCACATGCTGGTGGCTCAGAAACCCACTGACAATTTCTTAAAGAAGAGTTTGCAATACCATGTGCCTCTAAGGCTTGGTTACAGCAGGATCTTCTTCTTGGTGGATTATCTTGGACAAAGAGCTGTTACCTTTACACCTCCTTACAGAGCAACTTTGCACTGTTCTGTCACTGGTTTTTGAGTCTTTATAATTTAGGATCATAAAGTCATTGGTGCTGAAAAAGCCCTCTAAGATCATTRAGTYCAGTSTTCAACCMAGCRCTGACAAAGCTACCACTAAAGCCTGTCCCCAAGTACCACATCTACACATCTTCTAAACCTCTTCAGGAACAGTGGCTCCTCCACTTCCCTGAACAGCCTATGCCAGGGCTTGTCAGCTTCTTCAGTGAAGAAATTTTCCCTGCCATCCAATCTGAATGTCCCCCTGGTGCAACTTGAGGCCRTTGTCTCRTCCTATTACCTCTTAYTTGGGAGAAAAGACTGAAGCCCCTCCACACTTGGCTCTACCCTCCTTTCAGGCCATTTTAGACAGCAAGGAGCTCCCCTCTGAGCATCCTTTTCTCCAGACTGAGCCCCCCCATCTCCCTCAGCTGCTCCTCATCAGATTTGTGCTCCAGGCCCTTCATCAGCTCCACTGCCTTTCTCTGGACATGCTGTTTATGACCATTCCCAGTGAAGAACACTTCCACCACCACCCCCTCTGTGAAGTGCATGATGGAGAAAGTAGGACACTTGGTCAGTGAAGGGATTAGCAAAACCTGATGAAATCAGCTGTCCCTACCCAGAGCATCCTGCTGGCTGGAGGTGCTGGGCAAGAGGTCACCAAAGTGGCTTCAAACCACTGCTCCTCTCCTGTTCACCACCTCTGTGCTAAACACAGCTCAGCTGCCACGAGAAGAATCTGCTTCATTGTGTTTCACGGGGTCCCGAAATTAGTATTTTGTGAAAGAAAACAATAAACTCAACAATGCTGTGGTAAGTTTTTGAAACCAAAGTAAAACTGGATACTAGAATCTAGAGCACTTTTCCCCTCTGGTTATAACAGCTTTGCATTTGATTAAATGATAGGCAAAAAGAAATCTCAACAGTATCTCCTTTGTTCCATTGGAAAATCTGGAACTGTAATACACAAAGTACATGTCTGCCTTGAGGAGCTACATAGTAATCACAGACTGACCAAAATAAGACTTCTTTTTTTTGTTTTTTGAAGTGATTCAGCTTGTCTGCTCTACGTTGAATTTATTTTCTGCTGTAGTTTGCTCTGAGGAGTACCGTACGTGAGCATAAACTGAGGTGCTGTCTGATGGGACCCACACAAAAGTAAAATGTGAAATCCCAAGGTTCTAAAGTGTGTTTGGCTGGGTGCAAGGCGGCTGTGATTATAAAGGCACTTGGGAAAAGATTTTTTGAGTGTCAAGGAAGAGGCTCTTTGCAGCAAAATGCTCAGAAAGGATCAGAAATGTGGAATTTTTATTCTGACGCTGAGGATGTGGCAGTGCGGAGATTGCTTTCATGTTTAGGAAATAAACCATTGCAAGATCTACCACATGAAAATTTGTTGTTCTTAGCATGCAGAGGCTGATGAGGTGATTCTCCTTACGTGCTGCTGCCTTGGCATTACTGGTGTGGGAGTCAGGATAGTGAGGAGGAGTTGCTGGTTTTGGATTCTAAGTGGGAGACACAGCACAACCCCTGACACCACCAAACCCTAGGTCAAGAATTGGCCTTTGAGCTTTGGCTTCTTGCTATAACTTATGGACTGGCACTGTCAGATTTGGAATCTCACCATTCAAAAAAATATATGTATTTAGAAATACAGGTGATGTTTTGCAAGATTGCATCGTGCTGTGCTGAGTATTCCTTGGAGTGCTTAGATAAATTAAATAAATAGATAAATTAAGTGTGAATATTAACCCAAAATTTAAACCAGAAGTAATAACGTAAAATAAGAAATAAAAATTTAGAAAAATTAAATAAACATCCAGACCTTTTTGTTTGACTTTCTCTGATACAAGGCAATTTCTCCAGGACTGTACACCATATGAAACATATTATAAATGCTCTTGTAAAATCCACATCATTATACCACATGAAAGGCTAGGTCCTAAAAATAGCCATTCAAAGAGGATGCAGGCTAGTAGCAATTTCGGTGATCATGAAATAGTTGTGTTGACATATCTCTGCATGTACACCCACAGAAAGCTTTGACTTTTCAATATTAGCTACATTTGTGCTTTATGGAATTTTACATCTCATCCATGGAGAGTCCTTTACCCAGGGGCATTAATTTCTGATCTTATTCCCATTTTTCTAACCCTGATTTTATTGAGAAAATGGGTACATTACTCTTTTTCTTTTTCTTTTTCTTTTTCTTTTTCTTTTTCTTTTTCTTTTTCTTTTTCTTTTTCTTTTTCTTTTTCTTTTTCTTTTTCTTTTTCTTT
>JACDOX010000032.1:6142075-6175760 GCA_014549065.1 Cardinalis cardinalis
GTTTGACAGTGGTTGGTGATATCAGTTGTATTTCCCTCTCTCCCAGCAGGGAAATACATGTTTTCTTTCTTTCAACAGACACACACGTCGCCGGTATTTTGGGGAACTAACTGTTAAAATGTAAACCTAGAGCATTAGCTAATAACACAAGAAGCGGCCACATCTATATAGCCTTTGTATCTGGTGTAGCACTCAAAAGAAAGTAAATGAATCTGCAGTAATTACACAGCAATGTATCCACAACAAAAAATTTCTTCCTTGTCCCAGCGATCAGAACTTGGCTTTTGTTCTGGAATATGAAAGGCTGCAGCCTCCTGCCTTCGGTGTGTTCGCAGCAAAGCCCTGGCTGGGATCAACTGCCGTAGCTCTGGGACAGACAACAGAGTCCTGCCAGCTGATATCGCTCGAGATCTTTTTGAAGAGCTCATCAGATTTGGTTTTATTGCTGTTGTGTTTCGGTTTTCGCTTGTTATTTGTTTGAAAGCATTACTATAGGGATCGTTTTCTGAGAAACATTGGAATCTTCAGCCTGATCTCTTATTTGCATTTTTCTTTTGTAAGAAATATGACGGTGCTGGAGATGCACACCTTCACTAGAGAGTTCCTGAAGTCTGTGGTTTAAGCCTGTCCTGGATTTTAAGTGTGTGGCCCTTCTAAAACCACTTGGAAACAGTCTATATCCTCAAAATAAATTTGCTTCTGGAACTGGAGCAGAATCTGTGGAGATGGCAAGTGAAATAACAGGGTGTTGAAGAAAATGACATTGCTTCTGAAATAGTTGGCATGAAAATCATGAAGTCTGAAGTTTCATTCAAATCAGATGTAGCTCTGGTTGTTGTGGGGCAGGACATGAATTCGCCCAGCAATGCAGCTCCAAGGGATTTACAGGGAGGTGTGCAGTTGTTCCAGGTTGTTTTAATTGCAGGGCAGCTCTTGTCCCTTGTCCTGGGTGGGGGTCCTGTTCCAAGACAAACAGGCTCACCAGTTTTTACCTTGGTCAGTTGATTTCTTGCAGGCTGTTTACAATTCTGAAGAATCAAATGCTGTAAAATGACATTAAGGAAGAGGGCTTGCTGTTGCTAATTTAGCTCCCTAGAACAGCTGGATTAGGGGACATGGGAACACCTTGACAAGGCAACAGTTTTATAGTGTAAATGAATTAATTTCTATGTGAAGTCATCAGTAATTGAAGGATCTCTTACCAACTGAGGGCTGAGAAATTTCGGCTCCTTTTGGCATTCTGTTCTTTACAATGTAACAGACAGCGGTGTTTAGAAAAAGCTAAAAGTTTTAATGCTTCTGGCTTGAAGCTGGTGTCATGCTTAAGCCCTTTTCTCTTTTCCATAATTAATTGGGTGTCTGAAAATGAGATTATATCTGGCAACGTCAGTTTTTTACTATTTTGGTGAGCTCAGGTTTTTCTGCTAGGAGCAGAATTCAGGTAAAAGCACCAAATGTTCCTGGCTGGGACTTCTGACAGTGCTTGAATGCAAGTACAGAAAATTTAATTTCTTGACTCAAGAGTACTGAAAATTACCTGATATGTTAGGCTGTTTGGTTATTGACATTTACTGGAACTAGTATGTAACTACATGCACGTATTCGAACTTTGCAAAATAGAATGTTTTAGAATTGCAGTACGCTCTTTGTACAGATCTAGCACGTGGATCTGCTTATATATGCATAGCGATGGATGAGGCAGGCTGCAGTAAATCCCTGAAAGATCAGCTCCCATATCCAAAAGCATCACTCTTCATCCAAATTTCCTGCTGAATCCAGTGGTAAATGCCTGGCTGTGGGGTGGGCGCCTTGCTCTTTCCGTGGGCAGGAGCTGCTCATTTGATATGGGAGCCGAGTGATCTTCTTACCAGAGAGCACCAGGTGCTGTGGCAGACGGTGTACATAGCCAAATAAACAGACATGAATAGCACCAGTTGTTTATGTGTTAACACAGGATGTTCTCAAAATCAGGTAAGAAGTGAGGCATGTTACCAAGTTTTATAGCCGAGGAACCGGATAGTCTTGTAACTGCCGCTCATGGCCGCGGCAGAGGAAGCAGGGTTTTATCCCAGCTTCAGCTCCCAGTCACACAGGAGCTTGTTTTTCTGTGACTCAGTTTCCCCCAGGAGCATTAGGAGCTTTATCATTTCATGTGTGTAAGCGATGCTTGGAGAGCACGGCAATGTCGATACTGAAACAAAACATAAAATCCCACACAGGCTGCTGCAAGAGGGGATGTTTCAGAAACAATCAGAGAAGAACTAGCCTAAAAGAGTAAGCTGTGCTGCTTATTAGACCACTTACTTCAACATAATAAACAAATTGCAATTTCATAATCTTTTAGGAAGTTGCAGATGGCCCTACTCCTTCAAGACCACAACTCCTTCAAGGCAGCTGGTGTCTTGCTTTAAAAACAAATAGCCTTCTCAGGCTAAATGATAATTTCATAGAGTGGCATTAGCTGGATGGCAACAATGGTGGCATGGTCCRACACATTGTCTGAAATACACATGACACACAAATCCTGGTTATTAAACCAGGAACAAATGTAATTTATTTACCCGCTTGTAATATGGTGATGAGAACAACCTCCAGGATCACACAGCGTAGCTTTTGGACACATGTACCAAACCTCTGGATACATAATTCAAATTCTTTGTCATGAAGAATCAGTCTATTTATCTTGGAACCTTTTTTACTTAAACAGTAATCTCTAGGAAATCATTTAACAGTAGTTCGCTGCCAGTTTGTCAGTTARTGGCTTGAGGCAAAATCTGAAGCAGATGAAAACTTTTCCAGGGCGATGCTGCTGTCGCATGGGGTGCAGAAAGGTTTATAGCAGAAAGCAAGAGAGGAGGCGGTCAGATGAGTTCAGTCCGACTTTTACAATCATGAGGAARCTCAGCACAACAGGGCAAAGGCAGCTTTTGCAAGCGCATCATGTGTAGAATGTGAAAGCCATCAATTGTACCCATGTCGGCTCCTAAGCCGAAATTTKCCTTACTGGAGGTTCCAGGTGTGAGTGTGTGGAGGCCAAAACTACGTGTGTTTGTGGTGGCTGGGGCACTGCCTCGCTTCTTTGCATCCTGGGCATTTCTGCATCTCTGTATCCCGGGTAACTCTGTGTCTCTGCATCCTGAATATGTGTCCTGGACATCTTTGCATCCTGGACGTCTCTGCATCTCACCACCCTGGGCATCTGCATCTCTGTATCCCGGTATCTCCACATCTTTAGGCATCCCCCCATCCCAGGTGTGGAGGCAGCCAGGCAAGAGAGCCGGGGCACAGCCCCCCCTGCTCAGCTGGGGTGCTGCAGGGTGTCTGCCAGGGCAGCAGAGTCCTCCAGCTCTCAGATGTTATCGCTTCTCTCTAAAAGTCTAGCAGCGAGTTTCAGTTAGGTAATGAGTTATCTGATTTCCCTTTAATCTGGGCAGCATCGCTCCAGCGCGATAACCTCGAATCGCTGTTTATCTCACGCTCAGTGCTGCAGGAGGAAAATTGGCAAGAATGGGTGAAAATTCACTGGAAAAGGAGCTGAGAAAAGTTGCCCTGGTCTGCACCAAATTCCTCCTTTTTGCAGCAGGTGCRGGTGAGAAATAACTGCCCCGAGTTGAAATTCTCCCAAGAGGCCGCAAAATCCAGCTGAAGTCAGTGCCACTTCCCTGCAGCATTATCTCCCACTCAGTGCTGTCTGCCCACAGAGGATGGTAGGGTGTAGGAACTGGCAGGGGATTAATGGCAGCCTGGTTCATAAAAAACTCCGCTGCCAGAAGGACGTGGGACCCAGACAGAAGTAAAGAGGGGCTGGTTCTCTCTGCAGATGCCCCCAAGTGCTATTTGTCTGAGAGCAGATTTTCCCACAGATCTTTGGCCTTCATATTATTTGAAGAACCCCCTCTGCAGCTGCAATCCTTCCCTCCCCCGAGGGAAAAACAGGGTGGTAACTTTGTGAACTGAATGGTGTGGAGGTTTAGGAGTACTGCCATGGGAGGGGAAGATTTGGCTCATTAGCGTGGAACATTGTGTTGCCAGGAACAGAGTTTTGGGGCAGAACTAATAACATGGAAGCAGATGCAGTCAGCTTTTATTAAACTGGTTTGTAGATGACTTTAAATAGGCAACAGTTGTATCTGGGGTTTTCCTTGTAAGAGGCAGAATGGCAGACCCCAGCAGAAGCAGAACCTGGCTTAGATGCTGGATAAAAAGCACACAGGAACTAACCTAATCTCTCAATGTTAGGAAATATTTCTCCCAAATATATTTTTAAAAGAAAAAAAAAGCACAACTGAAGACTTTGTGATTGTGTCATAATTTTTAAACTTTTAGAGTCCACACATCTTGCTTTGAGGAAGGAGTAAGCAGCTGTAGAGCCACAGTGTTCATAGTCTGAAGGATGCAATGTGATCTCACCTCTGCTTTATCCTGATACACCATCTCCTCTAGGCCATGGACTCCCAAGTTGCACTCGGTTACCCCATCTGAACATACATTAACTGCTTGACAGTGCATTAGAGACAGGCATGGATAAATTAATTTCCAAGCCACTTCTCCCTTGAACCACCCTTTCCGTAGCACCAATTAACTCCACAGCGCTAATCAGCATCAGCGATGGTCGGGTGCCATTTCCTGACACATGGCATTCCACAGCCACCAGTAACCATGGGTTGAACTCACTCTGTAATTGCCTTACCCAAGTACTCAAGAAATGTCAATCAGCCAAATACAAAGTGCCCATCCCAGCCAGCTCCAGATCTGAGTGAGACCCTTGTTGCCTCTGAGGAGTCACCACAAAGACCTTGGGCATCCATCCTTGGGCAGACCCAGCAATGACAATTGCTGTGTGACCTTACAGTGTCCTCCTGGTCCTTCACCACCTCTCTGCAGCCTGGACTCACTGCCTGGCTTTCATGGGGGTGTTGGGGATGGTTGGTGCCCATCACTGCAGCCAGCCCTGCAGATGTTTGCAGGGSGCCTGTTGGAGTTCTGACATCTCCATAGATGTCTGTCAGCTCCTTCCATGCCAACTTTAGCCACCATTTCATGGAGCAAAGAGAACCATCCAGAAATCCCTTCCCTGCTCCATGCATCCAAGAGCAGCCTGGCATACCAACCATGTCTTCCTCGCTGTGCTCCACGCAGCCTCCTCATCCATCCCAGTCTGGTTGAATAAAACAAGAATCCATTTGGGTGCTGTACTCCATCCTGCCTTGGTTGTGCAATAATTTTTTTCTCAGGCAGTTCCTAATCTAGAGATTTTCTGGGATCTGTGCATGGCATTAAGGGAAGTCTCCTCATCACCTCAGGTTCTGTCTTTCGGTACCAAGTGTTTAAAACATAATTCCAGGCGTCCAGGGCTTGCTTTCTCTTTGTGTCTCCTTTGCTGTTGCTTTCATTTGCTAACATGTTGAACTTCAAAGTCTATTCTTTCTCATTCCTAATTTTTATGGAAAAAATGGTCTGAACCCCATTTGCATTTCCTCCCTGAGGATACTGGCAATCCTTAATCCTATATATTAAAGAAKCCCAGTTTTCCCAGCAGCCCTTTATTCTGGGACTGCTCTTCCACTCTGTTTTCTCCTTGAAATGCTCTCCTGTGGTTCAAAATTGCTCTTCACGGTGCCCCTGACCACTGTCACTTGCTGTTATGAGCTATTTGCACGGATGTTTGATCACTTTTTAAGCCCTTTTCCCTTCCCATCCTGTCCCTTGCAGGTAATTTGTGAAGGTTTCATGCCCATGGCAATAGGTGTCTGTTTGCTYTCCGAGGTTGCAGCATGGGCCGTGTGCTCTGCAACCGGCAATATCCAGGACCTGCTGGAATAACTATTCATAAAGCCAAGAGATAGCAGGATGAAAGTAAATATTTTATTTACTTTTTTAAATAAAAGGGCACTATTTTATTCAGGCTGATTTTAATTTCACACTGATGGTCTCCGTATTCTGGTTGAGTCCCAGTGACCACTGGCATTTAACCTGCTTGAGAGGCAATTGCCATCTGTGCTTCCCCTGCTGAGATGCAGGAGGGTACAGGGACCCTCTGTCTCTCAGTCCCTTGTCCCTYTTCCTGCTTCCAGACAGGACCACAGCAATTCCCTGTGTTCCCCAGCTGCTGGGAGCTGTGGGAAGTAGCTAGAGCACCAACTGCGCTGGCCGTGCAGATCCAGGGATTTAGATCACGCAAACCTAGTGTTCTCTGCTACAAGCCATTCTCAGCGATGTGCTCGGTAATTAGCATGTTCATAAACACTTTGTAATCTTGTGATCATGGCTTGCAGATTAGCTCTTTTGCCAGCTTTGCGATTTCTTTGCCAGTTTTAGTTTTAATTGCAAATCCATTACTGCCAGCTCCCTTGCATATTGTAGCAATAGGCAAATTAAAACACTTGGACACAGTTGGGCGGGTTTCAGTTAAGAAATTAATTGTTACTGCCAACCAGTGCTTTTTAATGTGAGGGTGGCATTTGAGTTTGTTTTTGAGGGCATAATCTCCAAGACTTTCTTTTTTCCCTTCTCCTCCCCCCTCCCCAGACTGCGTTGCCCTGTCGAGCAGCTCCCCAGATGGCATGAAGCAAATGTTTGCCTCTTTGATCTCCTAGTCAARAAATTTGGAAGTCGTTCTGAATTTATGAGAATCCCGTCTGAAATAAATCTGTCTGTGCACAGGGCCACACTAAGGCAACCTGGAGCTGCAGGCAGGGCTCACCTGAACCTCCCGGGGAAGCACAGGATTACATCCCACAGGAGCATCGTGTGATGCTGTAGCGATAAAGAGAAACTTCATGCATATTGTTGAACATGAAAAAGTCTAGACAATCTACAATTTACCAGTCRGGGTAATTGGCTAAAGGCTTAATCCACCCTGATAATCCAGTAATGGTATTGTTGGCAGGACATTGATGTAAATATCACTCAGCAGTGCTGGCAGCCGCTGTCTCCTGTGATTGCTGCCATTCCCWGTTCCTTTTCCACAGTTGTTCGGGCTGATGGGGAATTTTCAGAGTTCTGCAAACTTCTTTTACAAAAGCTATCTGGGCTCTGTGGTTATTTTTAACTCCCTTTTTTGAATAAGTAACATTTTTCACCAGGTTAGAATTTTCACAAACACATTCCTCAAGAATATCTTTGTTCCTTGATGTTCTTTTTTCCTTCGTGTATTTCTCCCATGGCTCTCTCCAGCCTCCTGATGCTGCTGTCACACAGTTTGCCATCGCCCTTCAACACAAACAACATCTGGTCCTGGAGTGGACCTGTGCCAGCACTGCAAGCCACCTACCACCTGTGTGTCACCACCAAACCTGGTGGCATTCACTGAGACTTTGGTGGCATCGCTCTGCACAAGCCCTCGCATGCCACCAGCATGGCTGGGGCTGCAAACACTGGTGGGGCACTGTGGAGGTCAGTGAGCTCTGCAGGGTTCTAGAAATCCCCATTTTGCAGGGGTGTTTTAGTGCATTTCTGTGTGCCCCATGGGGACAAAGAAGGAGATTGTACCACCACAGATGCAGGGAAGGAAGGACAGACTTAGTCCAGCCTCCTAACATGAGTCTCCCACCACGGCAGTGCTTGTCCCCACATGCTGCCTTCCATGGCCTGTTGATGTGTTAGAGCATGGCTGGGCTTAAATCTTGGTTTAATTGTGCATGAAGMCGATGTCTAGAAACGCTTGTCCCATTCTTGTTACTTTATTCTCTTTAACTCATTCCCTCAATTTGCCTTGGTAAATGTGGTTGTTTTCAGCTGCTTTTACAGCTGAAGCCTGCACAGTACCAAGCATAAATGGAACCTRCCTGATTGGAGWCACAGAATCCCAGAATCMCAGTATGGTTTGGGTCAGAAAGGACCTTAAAGACCTTCTCATTCCATCCTCCTGGCCATGGGGAGGGATGTCACCCAAGAGATGAAGTTGSTCAGGGCCCCATCCAACTGCTCTGTACAACTCCTTTGCCTTCAGAGAGATTGGGCTTGTGTTATGGGTTGGAGCTCAGCAGAGGACTCCCTGATGATCGAAGCAAAACCACCCCAGGAATTCCTTATCTGCAGCAATGTTGACTCCATACTGCCAGCTGAAGTATTAAAAACCCTACATATAATAATATATACATTTATTTTGATCACTGACCCAGCTGAGATGGCTGTGAATCCTTGACRCCATTCTTAAGGAGGCCAGTAATAGTTTTTCGAACATTGCTTTTTTTTTCTGCTCAGAAAACAATGGAAGCAGCACAGTTCCGCTGCAAACAAAACCTGAACATGCTCTAACTTACATGTGAAATATCAAAGAGCCCTTATTCAGTACACATCACCGCCCTTCCGTTTCACAGCAAACACCTTGTCACAGCCCAGAGACCTTGGGAAAACTATATATAGTGTATTGGGGCGAATGTCACCCTGGTAATTATCCCATAGCTCTGGCTCCACAATGTTGTGGCTAACAAATCCAACTTTAATTGTTCGTGATCTCTATCGGAGCAGACATCGGGTTTGAGTTCAGTCGGTACGGAGTCAGGAGGAATAAACACAAACCTACAGTAAGATCAAAGCAGCAGAGAGGTGCTCATGTGCTAATAATAATAGCTTATGAAAGCTCATATTTTCCTTCAACAACATCCTGTCATTTATGTATCAGCTTTGAAAAGGGTAAAAAAAAAATTCAGTGCAATTTACTTCAGCAAAAAAATAGATAAGGCTGATATTTGATTGCAGCAGCTCGTGTGTGGTTTGCTGCGAGGATTGTAAATTCATCGCGTCCTCCAGTGCATGTGTGAGGGGAAGGTGCAGAGGCTGAGCTGGCTGTGACCAAAGCACCATCATTATCTGATTTTTACATACAGCTGGTGACAATGTGATGCAGAAGGGAGGATGAGGTAAACAGTCTCAAAGCCGGTAACCGCATCCACACCTGGTGCACCTCGATAAAATGTCTGTAAACAGTCTGGATGGAGTGAGGTTACAGCGGGGCTGAGGACAGCTAACGGCTCCAGGAGATGCAGGGAGAGGTACACCGAGGTTTGGGGATGGTGTTTTGGTAGGGGTGGAATTGCCCAGGGGATTAAAATGGGGATTTTGCCCTTGCATGGCCGTAGGCAGCTTTGCAGGTYGGCTTTCCCGGCAGTGTGTGGGACAAGCGGAGTGAGGCAGGGGTGACTGTACCCGGGAGGCTCTCACTGAGCAGGGTCAGGCAGCCGTGATTTCACCTCCACACAGTGTGACCCACTTGGGAAGGTCAGCCCTCAAAACTGGGCACTCTGCTGACCATTTCCTCTGTCCTCTAACATCAWTTTTTTTTTATCAGCTTTTTTAATCTAGCACAGTGGCTGAAGCTTCCGTTGGGGGTTTGTCTTGCCTGGCACTGAGATGCCTGGTGGGCTGTGGGGGCTGGGGCACAGGGAACTGCAGGAGCAGAGCTGTGGTGGGTGATGTGAAGGGTGATGAAGGGTGCTGTGCCTGTTGGGAAGGAGTCCCAGGGTGTTGTGAGTCTGTCTTTCACGTTGCATGCTGTGGTTGTTGATGCTTGGTTATGCCTGTAGTTCTCTCTGCAAGCAGGAAAGGGTTTGGGGTTTTGGTGAGGGGAGGAAGGCTGACAATAAAAGGTGACAAAATGGCCCACGGAGTACTCAAGATGGGCTGGCTGAGGAAAGAGAAAGTTGTTTAGAAAGAGAACCAAGGAGAAGAGCACAAACAGGAGCAGGTACAGGGACAGTCACACTTCCTGCTCTTTCTGCACAGGCTCCTTGGGCAGAGGGTGACAATGGCCGTGGGGTGACAGCAGCAGAGGGCAATCCTTGCACTGGGAAGGTGTTTTTCAAGGCTGTGAAGCTGAGCCGGAGTCTATTCAGAGTCTGCAGCGGCTGAATYGCAGCAAACAGGGACTCGTTAAGAAACTGGAGCAAATAATAATGATCCATATGTTTAATGCAGCTGAAAGGAGAACTTCAAAGATTCTGTTATCCTAAAAAAGCCCAAGTAGAGAGGGGAATGTACTTGATCACGGCTTGGAAGTTTTGATGGTAGCGTTGTAAGTAGGTCAGCAAACGGTAATATTTAAATTAGCTCCTCTTTCTGGCAACTAGATGGGAATGTAGGTCTAGAAATGGGTAAATGTAGATTCCCTTCCCAGCTCTGCCACTTTGACAAGTCACTTCATCTCCTCGTGCCTAAGGGAAAAATACACCTTTGGGCTCTGCCCAGTAATCATCAGCCAAATGCTTCCCCACCTATCTATAGGGCTTTAGAATATGTGATTGAAAAGTGCAAAGTGTTATTAACATTGAATTAATGTCTGCCATTACAATATGTAATGGAGTATTTCTGCACACACCCCATTTCCTCCTGCTTGAATGTTTTGTCAGACAAGTCCAAGTGTTTACCAGCTTTATAGCTGGCCTAAAAAGAGCCAGCCAGAGCTGGAGCTGCTGGTCCCTAGTGGAGCTGCTGGGCTTTTTTGATGGCAGCATAGCTGGGGTGCAGAAACTGGCAGCAGAGCTGTCAGCACACAGCCGTGGTCCCAGTTTGTGGCAGCAGGGTTGGGGTGGCCGGGGTGCCCCCTCAGCAGCCTGCCCATGGCTGTAGACACCTCTCCTGTGACGCCTGCACACTGTGGCACTGTGCCAGGAGGCCAGGCTCCCTCTGCCATGGTGGGGTGTTCCTGCCAGGGATGGAGAGGGCCAGGCTGGTCTGAAAATGGGGAATGTGCTACTGGAGCACCTCACTTCTCTTTTCTGGGAGCTGAGAGCTGCAGCCCTCCCACAGCCTGCATCTCCTCAACTGATGGCAGCATTTGCATTTACTTGGGCAGCACTGATTGCTTTAATTTCTACCTCCTCTAAATATATTTATTTTCTCTGTGCAAATAACAGCTGCATGTTTATTGACCCACAGCTGTATTTAAGGATTCCCACCTCTGGAAATGTTCAAGATCAGGTTGGATGGGGCTTGAAGCAATCTTTTCTTGTGGAAGGTGTCYCTGCCCATGTCAGGAGGGTTTGAACAAGARTTTTAAGGTCTCTCCCAACSCAAGCCATTCTRTGATTCTATGATAGCCACCCAGATCCTTCAGAGCAGCATTGCTCCTTTTTGGTCATATTCCCATCCCATCAGACAGACCTTCCCTGCCTGCCTTGGGTTTACCCACCACTGTGCACAACCCCGCTTTCTTTCTCATTATCATGCCCTGCACAAACATTTCTCTTCTTTTCTAAAATATAGCAGCACATGGTGTGGGTTACTGTCTAGACTGCATCACTTGAACCAAAAGTATTCACTAATATGATATATTACTAGAGCTCTCTAAAAGTAACAAACAAAGTACATTTCTTTGTTCACTCTTTAATTGTTAGTTCATTAGCTCKCTTGCTGATTCATAAAATATGAAAAGCTCCAATAGGGTATCTAGTCACTAGTGCAAATTAGCTAGTTTCTAATGTACATAAATAAATTATAACCCTGCATTTACAATTTGCCTTTGCTATAAGGGCTGTGCAGAAATGCTTTATCTCTGCTCACAAAATGACAAGTAAAGGCAGAGGCTGGGAGTGCTGTATCCTACACTTGCAGAACACGCTAGTAGCAAAAATTATCTCTTTGCTGGTGGGTAATTTGTTTTCTTTAGCTCTGAAGGTGGAATATGACAATGTTGGGTAGCTGCCTTTGTAGCTAGGGCTGGATGTTCAGCTGGTGAGTTGGCAGGGCCATGCTCTGTGTGCTGTCAGCAGCTGGGAAAGCCCTGAAGCTTTTGTTTTCCTGGGGCTCTGCGTTTTCCTCTGGTTTGTCTGATYCACTGTTGTGCTCTCCCTCCAGCAGCAGGTCTTCCTACTTTTTGGCTATTCTTGTTGCTTATGAACTATTCCCAAAAAACAGCCATGTCCTCAGATTCCTAGGAAGCTTCTAGGTATTGTGTACCCATGTGCAAGACTCCCAGAGGGTGTAAGAGCATCTTAGGGTGGGGCTTTTTATGGGTTTTTGTGATAGGGAGTGTAATTCTCAAATAAAGATCAGAGATAGAATTCTTCAGAGATAGAATTCTTCAYTCCTTTCCCGACCATGATCCATGTGCTCATGACTAAATGAATTATTCTCTAAAAAGTTGTGTAGGTTTCTAGATAAAATTCTGCAGGCAGCTGCTTAATATCTGCGTATTACATTGATTTAATCCCTTCTCAGTTCTGTAATTCTCTTAAATAAGGAATGCAGGCTATCAGAGTCCAAAAGAGAGAGTACCAAAGTCACAGAATCACAGAATGGTTTGGGCTGGAAGGGACCCTAAAGCTCATCTCAATCCAAAGCCCTGCCATGGGCAGGGACACCTTCCTCCCGACCGGGCTGCTCCGAGCTCCATCCAACCCATCCAAACTTCCAGGGAAGGGGCATCCACAGCATCCCTGGGCAGCCTCTGCCAGGGCCAAACAGCACAGCAAACTTCTTAATTATTAAAAACTTGTGTCTCATCYGATTTGTATGGGTACCAAGGACTTATGGCCATAAATGCTTTGTTTTGCTAAATTCATGGTTACTGTCTCTTCCATGGGCAGCATTCCCAAAGCCTTTGCTGGGTGTTAGGCTTGGACCTGCAGATGCTCACGTAGGGAAATGATTTCACATATATGGATGGTCTTGTCAAAACCAGCCTAACAATTGGTGCATAAAATTATTTGTATATATTTGTATTTGCAAGTGTTGGATTTATACATGCAAGATCAAGGACTTAATTTGTAAATTTTTTTTGTTTTGCTACATGAAAGCTTTGCTGACTGCATACCCAGAGGTCTCTGCTGCATAAATCCTTTTGAATTTCAATAAAAAGCACTTGTATGCCTTTCTTGAGCAGACCTAGGTACTTAAAAAGTTTTCAAATTTCTAATAAACTGAAGGATATTTCATCAGGTCAGCTCTCTGTAGGATGCCACCTTTCCAATGTTGTGTTACCAGCAATCAAGGCCCAAAAATGTCTCGTTTTGACAGAATGAAATACACATTTTTTTTCTCAGCTTCTTTGAATGGCATTGATTAAACAGAGATTAGGATGATGTGGGGTTTGTATCTTCAGTTATTTTACCTCAGTACTATACCATTGCTTTAACTGACTTTACCACAAAGCCTCTCAAACTTCCTTTTCTTTGCTAAATTAGCTTGTGAATTCTCTGCTTCCTCACATGCTCTACACCTCCACCTCTGACAGATGTGGAAGAAGCCTTTTATCATTACACATCCAAAATGTTCCCAGGCAGTAACCCTGGTGCACCCCATTGCTGTGACAGGACATGGTTTTCCAGACATTGCAGACAGGCCCTTGGGAGGGGACCTCATCCACAGACAGAGTGGTGAAAGCTAAATCCCAGTCCCAAAGACATTTTAGGACCTTTGTGGTATCAAAAGGGAGCATTTTTCTTGCATGTTTTGAATTTGAGAATCCTAAGGCATGATTCATGTGGTCTGGGAGCTGGCAGGGCTTGCAGTGCAGATGCACCAGGAGCCTGGAATCTGCTGTGCTCCGAGTGTGGGCAGCTAGGTCATCACACCAAGCGAAATTTGCTGTGGAAAGTTGGGGGCACCTTTGCCCCCCAGTTTGATTCCATCTGCATTTTATATGAGGCTTTTCTTGCTTGATCACTCATGGATTTCTGTCATTGGGTCATTATTGAGCTTCAACAATAAAAGCAAATTAGTTCTGCTTAATCAGCTCCCAAATCTCTAATCTCTAGGTCATGAAGGAAATGGTAAAATCCCATGGAACTGGTAAAATCTCATGTCCTGCTGTTGGAGCCAAGCAGGCTGCTTGCTACAAAGGCCTGCAGGCAACTCTCAACAGCATCATTCAGATAGTCTTACATCTTCATTTTATTCTACTTGAATTTCTTCATTTACTTGTTGGAATCATTGGCTGCACTTGGCTTCCTACATTTTTGTTGTGCCATGTGTGTAATGCTACCCATGTCTCTTTGCAGATTAGGTGAAGGAAAATGAGTTATGCTCATTTCTGTGCATTAGGTGTTTTTTCATGAGCACTGCCCTATGCAAAACAAGCAATATAATTCTTTAATGTTTTCTTTAATCCTGACTCTAATCCAGTCTCCCTAGTTCCACCTGAGTTCCATGTGAATGTAGCTTTCTTCAACATACTTTTTTTTCTTCATTGTTGAAGGAAAAGTTTCTTGCTAAAGAGGTAGACAGTTCTAGATCAGTGTATCCTTTTTTTGGTTGCTCACTATCCATTTTTTGAATCCAGGCCAGCCATRGTGGTGAGGACCTCAGCCCCAGCAACAAGCTGCTGTTAGGATTACAGAGCCCACAACTCCAGAGACAATGGCACTTGAAAAGGCATTGCAAGGGCATCATAGCAGGGTGCTGTCATTGCCAGCTCCACACTTTTTAATCTGTGCCACTCAGGCAAGTGAGGAGTTCTGGCCCAGTGCCAGGCTGCCACTGGGGTACGGGTTGGGGTTRGGGTTGGGGTTGAGAGAGTCCAAGAGCCGACAGCTCCAGGAACAATGGGACTGGAAAAGGCTGCCAAGGAGATCACAGCAGGACCACAGCATTGCTGTTACTGCATCTTTTTGATCTGGAAAACCCGTCAAATTGGTTTGGGTAAGGGTTAGGGTTAGGGTTAGGGTTAGACTTAGGGTTGAGGTTGGGGTTGGGGTTGAGGGAGTCCAAGAGCCAGCAGCTCCAGGAGCACTGGGTCTGGAAAAGTCTGCCAGGGTGATTGCAGCAGGGCCAGAACATTGCTGCTGCTGCATCTCCCTGACCTGGACCAGCCGTGGTGATGAGGACCTCAGCCCCAGGACAAGCTGCCATCAGGGCTAGAGTGAGGGCTGAGAGAGGGAAACAGCCTCGAGCTCCTTGGACACTTGGCCTGGAAAACTCATGCCAGGAGGATCACAGTGAAGCCACAGCATTGCTGCCTCCGCACCTTTCAGGGCCATGCATGGGGCTGGGCATCTCAGCTGCTGCCCTAAGCTTGCTGAAAGTTTGGTGTGAAAAAAAAGAAAATTCTGAAAGGAAGCGAAAACAATTAAATGCAATAAAATGAAATGGAGTGCAGTGAAATGAGGCAAAACTTAATGAAATTATTTTCTTTGAAATCTTGAGATTTCATTTCCTTTCATCAAATGAAGAATTTTTATTTCATGAAAAGTAATGAAAGGAGAAATTGAGGAATTAAGTGAAATGAAAAGTCAGAAAAGGAAATACAGCGAAATGTATTTTCTGTCAGTTCAATTCTCTACCCTTCTCTTGGTGTTAGGGGCAGTGGTGGGGCTGAGATTCTCTGAGATTCTCTGGCCAATTCTGGCCATCAGAATTTGACTCTGAAGGCCACCACACAATTCCTTGAAGACAACTTCCATGCTCTGCTGGTCCTGTCTGATTTCAGGACAGCAAATGTAAGGCAAAATATTTTACTGCAGATACCAAGAGTTTTAAAGTCATGAAACAAGCTTGCATTTAAGAGGAAGAGTTGCTAAATTCAAAACATGTAATTGATGTATAATTTGAAGTAATAGCTTTGCAGGAGTGTCTGCATAGAATCTGACCTATATATTCCTTAGAATTGGTGACCATGTGGAGGAAGGAGAGCTTGACCCAGCTTGACATTCAGATCCCAGAGAAAGGTTGCATGACTAATACTGGAAAAACAGCCATATAATTTCAGTCTTGGAATTTCATCATGAACTCACAGGCTGACAACCATGGAACCCAATATGGGCATTTTCCAGAGTCACTTCCTGATGCTCATCCACCTGAATTAAGACAAAAGAGTTAATTGCTTTCTTTTGGAAAGCAACTCTCCTCTTAAGCACTTTGCCATGTAAAGAGCACCCCTTCTGCAGCTGAGGAGGATTTCAGATGTACTCACACTTGCCAGGTGGTGGTGATCCAGCCTTTTCAAAATGCCTCTACATAAAATTATCCCAATCCCACAAACCACTCAGTATTATTTCATTGATGTTCTGCTGGCAAAGAGGCCTCTAAGGCTTTAAAGACTTGAATGGAGGCAGGTGCCTTTTTTTTTGTCCTCCAGCCTTCCCAGAAAATCTAGTGATGCTGTGGGATTTCCCCAGTCCTCAAAGGAATTCCCTCCTTGGGGGAAGGTAGAGGTTAGAGTGGCAGTGTGAGTATTTGTTTGAAACTTCCTGGGGCAGAGGACTGCCATCAAAACACAAATCTCCAGTGCATCCTTCTCCTGCATCCCCATGCCACCTGGGTGCTGAGTTCTCATTCCCTGGGAGCATTTCTGGGCCTCTCTGTCCCCTCCATTTTCCCCTTCTTTGCTCCCTGACAGCAGACAGATCACACATGGAGGGAGGAGGTGCAGCAGTACAGTGAGTGCCTGTGAAACAGGGAGTTAATCCAGTGACCCCTGGGTACCAAACTCCCACAGGAGTCCATGAGGTTGGTGCCTCAGGACACAGTAGCATCCTTGGGTACCACTCTGGGGCTCCATTATTCCCACAGCATCTCCTGTTGCCCTGCCTTGTAAGTCAGCAAATTCTTGATCAGCTTTAARGAAAGGGCTGTTCTATATCAACTGTGTCCATCTCTGTTTCACATGTGTGGAAATGTCCTGACTCCCATTTGCAGCACAAGTGGCTGTTGGGTTCATCRCTGCAGCTGTAGCATGGAGGGTGCTATTTAGGGTGACTCACTGGGCTGCACTGCTCTGCCCCTTGGGGCATTAGGTTAAGACATAACACATTCTGGGAACACTGGATCAGGAGAGAACAGAAAAGCAGCAAAGTGTTGCTACTCTGATACGTTTTTTAAAATTCAGCTTCTTAAAYGATGAGCAGGGCACGCCAAGAGCTGCTGGGTGTTGATCTCTGCTTTCCTGCTCCCYTAGCAGGCTCACAGAGATTTGGATTTTCCCTTGCAACAAGGATGGGTGGAATGAGCTGAAAAGGAGGGAATCAGCTCTGCTGCCTGATGGAGAGAGCATGGGTGAAGTGGTGTCCTCAGGTGCTGGGGCCACCAGCAGCACTGGAGATCCAGAGAGCTGCTGGGTCACCCAAAAACATGCCCAGAGAGAGGGAGGGGAGAAGCTTGAGCTGCTGTAATCACAGGTAGGAGTGGAAATGTCTGGAACTGATCCATCAGTGAGCAGTGGGCCACTCCTTGGAAAGGCTGGGAAGGATTTCTGTCCCCTCACAGCAAATGTGTGCTGATCTGGGCTTGGGCAGTCTTTCTTTTTCAGTCTGGCTAATATACTCAGGACACGTTTAGAAAGAAATATATATAAAAATCTTCTTCATGTTTCATTTCCAAGCTACCACACATGGATTTACTTGTGAATAATGGATGAGTCAGCAGGGTATAATGCTCATTACTCAGTGAGTACACAGGGAGGTACTTGGAGCAGTGGCAAGGGCTGGGTGAATCCCAAATTCATCCTGTCCCTGGATCCTGGGCATTGTTGCCTGGAGCTGCCACACTGCTGATGCTGCAGAAGCTGGGACAAGGAATTCAGCTCGTTTTCTCCAATTTTTTTAGTTCATTTCTGTTGAGGTAAACTAAGCCTGTGACATGTCATGGAGTACAAGCCAATGATGAAGTCTAATTTCTGCATCTTCTGCCTTCCCCTGCTGTTTGTGGAAGGGAGGTAACAAGTGACGTTGGACRGCCACAAACTTTTAAGTGAGGATTACATTGCCTACAAAGAATGCAGGCAGGCAAGACTCGGTGGTGCAACTTTCCAAAGAAAAGCCTGTCAGCCAGTGCTAATGAGAGTATCTGGTCATTCACAACTGGATTAATCTTCTTTTCCCTCAGTGAAATGCTTCTGTTTAAAGCACCTGCTAAAAAGGGAGCCATATAATGAAGAGTCTGGGTGGTAAAAAGTGGTCTTAGAGCCCTGGGTTTGCTTCCATTCTTCAGGTAGTGTATAGAGCAAAGAAAAGGCTCCCATAACATGGGAAACCAGGAAAAGTAATAAGGAATTAGGATCTGGACAGCCTGAAATACCCAGCCTGCAAAATCTCATGCTGCTGGTTGCATGGAAAAGAAGAATGATAATTGAATCAGAGAGACTGAATTTAGGAACAGAGCAGAATAAATTAATGTGTGGTCCTGGAGGATGATTATCCCTGCTCCCATGCCTGAGAACACCTGGGCTTGTCCTGTATCACAGGGAGGCACAAAGGGAGGGTGGTGAAGGATGAGCTTCTCCTTCTGCTCAGAATACAGTTTAGACCAACCCTAGGCAGACCAGAAAGACAACATGGCATGGAAATCAAAACACAGGCTTCTATTTCTCTAATGTGTACACAGGATACAGTGGGGCCAGCATGAGTTTTTTTTGTTTGTGGTCAAGAACTTTCTTTTTTCTTATGTCAGACACTTTGGGGCTGAGGGTTTCAAATGAAACAGGATTCAGCTCATGCAGAAGTTGCATGTTTGCAAATACAGTGCTGTGAGTTTAAACCCTGTGTGGTTTACCRTGGAAAATACAGACATGGTGTTTTTCACCTGAACTTGGCTACACACAGACCAAAGACAGAGGAGACYGTGTAGCTAAAGCAGTGAAGAATTTCAGATGTGAAACCAAAATTAACTTCCTCGTTGTGCACACAAATACAGATGAACACACACACCTGCCCAGGCTGCTGTGGGGTAATGTCCTGGTGCCGTTTTGGCTTGCAGAGCAGCCAGGTTGTAGTGAGCAGCTGTGTGTGTGTCAGCAGAGGCTGAGCAGAGCTCCAGCCCCCCGAGCCATGGAAGGAAGATTATTGCTGGGAAGGACGCTGTGCTGGGAGGGAGTCAGCCCTCATGGACGTGACCTCAGCAATATTCCATGCATACCTGGACACATGTTCAGCATCTGTTTAGCCCTGAGGATGCAGGCACTGGCACAGGCTGTCCAGAGAAGCTGTGGCTGCCCCATCCCTGAAAGTGTTCAAGGCCAGGTTGGATGGGMCTTGGAGTAACCTGGTCTGGAGGAGGGTGTCGAGMTTTAACGTCTCTTCCAACCCAAATCTTTCTAGGATTCTACAAATCTTGTAAGCACGTTCAAGTCTTTATTTTATTTGTAAGTGCATGAAAATCTTCCTTGCTTTTGCTCATACAAGACCCATGTRTTTCAGCATCTCATATGGATGACACATCTTTCCAGCTTGGAGGTGGCAGGGCATGGCCCTTCACTGGAGCTGAGCAAGACAGGAAGAATTACTTGTGCACAGAACTCATTGAGGCTGGCCCTGCTCTGCTTCCAAGCAGGCTGAGGATTAAGATGCAAGTAGCAACACCCAAAAATACAAAGAGGCTCAGGAGTCCTTTCATGCCTTGTTTCTTGGCAGCAGTTACAGCTGCTGCCTGTTTTCCAGTGACTCGTGCCTGTGAAAGGAAAGCCAGGATGTGAATCTTCATGGGTTTATTTGTTTGCTGCCCAGTAAGTCAGGGGGAAAAGTATGGTACACCACATTTATAATGCATTATCTGAAATGGATCATTTCCACCTCTGGACTGGGGGAAAAAAGAGACCTCCCTCTACAGATCTATGCAAAGGACGCTTGTATGTGTTTATCAGCATGCTTTAATGGAGTGGCTGAGAGAACTCCCTTCCACATCCATAATTCCTCTTACTTTTGATTTCTCCTGCAGTGTTGAAGGTTTACAGTCTGTAACACAAGACATGTGGGTTTCACAGGTCAGTCTGCCTGCCCTGGAGGAAACAGATTTTGGGTGTAGTTTCTCATTCTCATTTAGTCCTCATATTCTTCATTAGGACTAAGGCCCAGAAGGACCTGGCTGCAGAACACCAGCTGGGAGGGGAAAGCCAAGATGTGATCATCTTTCACATGGTGACAATTTTGTGAGGATTTGGCTTAAATGTACAGTTCAGCCAAAAAGTGAGATCTGGTTTTYGAGTTGGAGTAGGATATGTGTTAAGAGTGAAGGTTTGGGCTGGTGGAGACCAAAAGCTGTAAGTGAGCCTGGGAACAAGGACAGAGCAATGACCTGCATGGGGGTTAGGGCTGTTGGGACACACTGSATAGGAAGGGAAAATTTTAGGACTAAGATTTGGCTGAGAAAAGCCCTGAGACAGTGTAGCTGCTTATGGACTCATGATCTGGACATGATTGGCMCTTACCAACTGAGCTTTACCTACTGCCTTGAGCCTTGGCCATCAGTGCCTTGCTGGCTGTGGTTGGAAGCATGGCCCAGGGGCGCTCGGCAGTTCCCATGTTGTTTTAGTGATGCCTGTAGTACAATCTCAGTGGTTTCTCCTGGTTCAGGCCCTAACCCTACATTCAATGTCAGCCCAACCCTAGAAACCTCTCCCAGTTCCCAGATTAAATGAAATGGCTGCAGATGAGGCAGCAGAGCCCACCATATAATCTTCTGGATTCAAACTCTAACCCTGACCTCAACCTCAGCCTATTCACTGCTCCAGTGACTCCTGGTGACCCCAGATGTCAAAGGAGTCACAGATTCACTCACCATGAGCTTTCCATTTTGGTGCTGTCTCCCCCAAATCCCTTTATTGTCCTAGCCCATCAGTGTCTTTTKGACCTTCCAAAGTCACACAGCCTGYACCAGTTCCAGAAGAAAATTATCTCCAAGAGCTCCCTCTTCTCTCCCCATACTTTGCTCATCTGCCTCCTCTGAATCTWCTCATGACCCAAATTTATCTGTTCTTCCTGACCTGACTTACGATCCTAACACCTACTTCAGCCTCAGTGCCTTTGTTCTCCCCTTGCCTAATACTAATCCTAACCAAAACTCTCACCCAGGTCATAAAGATGGAAGCTATATAACCTGCCTTAGATCCAGGTGGACCTGCTAGAATGCTTTTTTTGGGTAGAAGCTGCACTGAGATCAGAGTCCTATCAGCTGGGGCTGGGATTGGGGCTGGGGCCAAGATTAATATTGTTCCGCAAATTAACTTTAGGATTTAACTTGTGCTCATGTTTCACAGGAGCCATGAGGTAGGAAAAAATGGGAAAGTGATGACACTTTCAGTGTCATATCTCCAGTCCCTAGTGCTGGTTTCACAGGTGAATAGGTCAGGAGTGTCCTGTCCCAGATTTCCCTGCCAGCTCTCACGTGGATAAAACCAACACAGGTATTGAGGTGCATGGTCTGACAAAAGTCTTCCTTGGAAAAATCAGACTTCAAGGAAGAGTATCTGATGTCATCACTGGGAGATGACTGGGCTGAAACAGTTTTTTCAATTAACCTGTAAATAAAATGTTTGACATTTTATTTAACAGCAGCTCCTTGCACAGTGGTGCAAGGACCTATTTCTGAGGAAATTCTTCTGAATTCCAGAAGAGATCAAGATACTTTGACTGAGAAGGGACTGTATCCAATAATAACTCTCAAGTTCACAAATAAGTCTTTGATCTCTTCTGTTTCACGACTCCACATTGCTTTTGAAAGACAGCTGAAACTTCAACCCCCACAGTAAAATTCGGCTTTTTTTTGTTTTATCCTGTTTACAACAAACACAGGCGGGTGGCAGGTCCTGGTGGTGTGATGAGTGTGAGGGAATGACCTTCCCTTCATTGCAGCTCTGTGACAAATAAGAGAGAGAGAGAGGAATAGAATAGAATAGAATAGAATAGAATAGAATAGAATAGAATAGAATAGAATAGAATAGAATAGAATAGAATAGATATTTCAGTTGGGAGGAGTATGACAGCTACTCTTGTTTTACATTTAACAAGAGGGCTTGGGATTTATGTGATCAACAGTTCAAAAGCTTTCAGAAGAAGAGAAGTTCCAGGCTGTTTGCATGCTTGCTCACAACTGAATGCARAGCAACTTGAGGCCAAAATCCATCCCAAATGCATCCTCCTGTGTTGCAGACCAYCCCTGCCAGAGCTGTGTGAGGATGAGCTGCTCCCTTGCAGCCCTGTGCTGAGTGACAGTCACCCGGTGGCACGGGGACAGCTGGCCATCTGTGCACCTCTCCAGGGAGGAGCACACAGCTGTGAGCACATCTTTTCTCATTTGATGCATCACATGTGAAAGGAGGAGGCTGGAATTCCAAGCTGGCCCCACTGTGCCTGTGGCCACAGGGGAGCAAAGCCACATACCCCAAAGTTAGTTCAGTGAAGCAGTCACAGGTTTTTCTGTTGATTTCCATCCAGACTTCCAAAGGTACTTTTTCTTTTCTCTATGTTTTATAAAGCACTGCATACACCTACTTTCAGCTATAAATAAGAAATAATCGTGTGCATTTAACACTTATTAAAATTCTTTTTAAATTTATATGCAAACGAGGAGCAGCCACAGGCTGCTGGCAGGTTGCCGATAAAGTCCTTTGTTCTGCAAGGATTCTACACCACTGATGAGGCAGATAAATTTGTCTTCAGTGCCATAGTCTTGTCTTTGCTCTGAATCTTTTTTATAACTACTGGAAGGTGTAGGTTGAGAAATGCTGGTTTGATTAGCTGGGCTTGTGGTTGGTCCCTTTTCATGCCAAAATCATTTAAGTGTTCCAGACATGGCATACACCCATGGAATCTACAAATATATCTCTCCCCAGTGCGTCATAATTCCTGGGGTAGTAAGTGATGAATCATCAGGATCTAATGTGAAGATAAGCTAATTAGCATTAATCAGAGCTCCTGCCCGAGGTGGGAAAATGCTAGGTGAGCAGTCTGTTAGCTGCCATCTGACTTATTTAATTATTTTATTTTCATTTCTTTCAATTTTACAAATCAGACTCTTCAAAGGTTCTAAGCTCATAGACTGGTACTCTTTGGTGACATGAAAAATTTAGCAGCCTTTTCATGTCCCTCAGYCTCCATCCTGCCCTGATCTCACCCATTGTCTCACTTCTTGCATTGCCTGGAAGTCCTCAGACTGTGGCTGGGTTGTGCTGTGGAATGGAATGGCTGCTGGGCTTGGAGGTTTCTCCCTGCAAGGAATCTAACTGTAGCCCCCTCCTGCTAAAATYATTAAGAGACTATCTGCGAAATTTAAATTAACTCTCACCTTGTTTCAATATGACAAAATAGAGATCCCATCAGGTGTAAGTAGTGATGAGAATTAGTTCCCTTATGTAAAGTAGTTGTGGTATCAGGCTGTGCTCTCTTTTTTCTACTCAGGGCGATAACTTTTTCTTTGAAATCTTTCAAATTATTTTGCAGCATTTCTCTTCTAGTGATGTACCTTCTAAGAAAAAATCCCAAGCGGCAGGGATGACTGCAAATACTTCCCAATGTGTCCTTACCCTGGCTGGGGCAGGGCTGTTGTAATCAGAGTTCAAGTCTGTGATGCAGGAACACGAGGAATTCAGTCTCAGCAGAAAGATGCCATCAAACACCACCCTCCACGAGTGCTGGCCCATTTGTTTATGGATTGTTTATGGCAAATTCTTTTACCTATTGGCATCTGCAGCATGCCTCTGGATTTTTAAATGCATTGACTTTGGTGGTGTGTCTCCTCACACCTCAGGTTTGGTAGTGGGAATCCTGTTACAAAGGGAACTAGGATTCTGAATTATCCACTAGCATAAAGGTAAATAGCTTTCAGGSAGACCCATGAGGAATTAAAGATGCTTATTATTTTAAAGGGCACCTAATGTGCAGCATGGCACCTCAGGGCATCTGGGACTGTCCTGCAGCCCTGATRGCCCACAGTTCCTCATGGTCACAGAACACAAAATKGTTTGGGTAGGAAAGGATCTTAAAAATCATCTCATTACAACTCTCCTGCCATGGGCAAAAACACCTTCCACTAGACCAGCTTGCTCCAAGCCCCGTCCCACCTGGCATTGACATGATGTGGCACAGCCTCTCCTCCRTGGAACAGCTTGTGGGCTCCATGGGAAACAGCACCCAGCAGTGGCAGCCCTGCTGGGGCATGGGGAATGTGTGCCAGCCCACCCCCAGGGCAAGGAAAAGGGAAATATTTGCCAGTTTGTGGGCTCAGAGTCCTGCAGTACTCTGGTCGTGTGGTCCTTTGCTGTAGTGGCCAATGCCTTTCTTTGCCACCCAGACAGAACTGAGGTTATCTTTCCTTGAAACTGCTGGACATCTGCCATGGCAAATGCCTTTCTTTGATCTGGATTTTGCCATGATCCCGTAACTTATAATTACACTAACTCTTCCATTCCAGTGAAACCCGCCCCTTCCTTTTTTACCCATGGCACATGGGATTTTTGGAGAAACCACTGAGATTTGCAGAGCAGCTCCATGGGCTGCTGGGGTGGGTTTTACCTCTTGAGTTTGCTCAGATGTAGCAGAATTACATTACTCCTTTTCACCTAAATACTGTTCCATAGCTCTGTACTGAGTTGGAGGAAAAAATTCCATAACAAAACCAAAAGTGCAGGAGCACATAGCTGCTTCTTTTATTATGGTGAATAAAGTCACCTAGGCCAGCYGAGAAGGTTTGTAGCCTCCAGCAGATGTCATTGCAGCCAGCACAGCATGGTACATGTCAGGTGAGAACAGAGGCACTGCAGGTATTCAAATAACACTCAGTGGAGAATGAAAATAAAAAAATAAATCATGTAATTGCTGATTGCTAGGTAGCTCATTCTTAGATCACTGGTAGCTCATTTGTAGTAGATAGACATGAGGAATTAAATCCCACACTACAATTTGTTTTCTGCTGAATAATTAAGATTTATTAGTTTCAAGCACAAATTATAGTAATTTAAAATACTAATACTTTTTTTTTTAAATGGAACATGCATGTGGATTTTGTTAGTGGGAGTAGTTGGGTCCTGATAACCTGATGAGCCTGAGGATTAATGAGAAGGGCTGATCCACCCCATGCTCCAGTGCTGCCTCCATGCTGGGTTCTCTGAGGAGAGGTTGAAACTGGGTGAGCTTTGAGGTCCCTTCCCACCCAAACCATCCCAAGGTCCTTGGATTCTGTGATTCCTTGGTGCAGGAGAGCCTTGGCATGCGTGTCTGGGCACGTGTTTGCCTGGATGTTCGTGTGTGTGCACGTATTTATGCCCTTGCTAACCTAAGTTTTTAATGCCCACAGATTTCTGTGCTAGTAGCTACAGAGTGGCAGACAATGCTCCTCTTGAAGTCAGTGGCAAACTTTGCTGTCATTAAGACAAAATAATGAAGAATGCTCATWAGCCTCTGAGTAATTTCCCCACTCCCATTGTTTCTCTGGGGTCAGCCAGCAAACAGACAGAGAAAATGCCTGAGCTGCCTGTAAGACCTTCGTCAGCCACTGGTAGTTATTATTATGCCATTGCATCAAATCTATAGAAATACTTTATATAAAATTTGCTGTTACAAACAATATTTACTGTTTGCTTGGTGAAGACCGCAAGCAGAACTGAGTCTGCTGAGCTCCATCTTTTTCAGATTCAGGAGATATAACAAGTCTCTACCCTAGAATAGACTTTACAGTTAAGAAATGCAATTTCTGTTAAACTACTGATCCAAATATAGCCTTATACACATAAAAGACAGTCAAGCCAAGGCAGATGGATGTGATGATAAGAGAGATAGGCTAAAGGCAGGGTTTTATGGCAGGTCTCCTCACAACACAATGAACAAGTATTTATCTTGTGGGAAACTCTGGCTCTTCATACTTCTGCAGTCTGTGGGAAACTCTGGCTTTTCTACGGTCGCTGATGAGGCTTCACCTCAGATTCTGTTTTGTGTTGAGTTTTGGCCYCTCCATCCAAGACAGATATTGAGATGCTGGAGAGTTTGCAGAGAAGGGCAGTGGAGGTGGGGAAGGGTCCAGAGCACAAGTCGATGAGGAGAGGGSCTAGGGGGGCTGATCCTGGACAAAAGGAGGCACCTTCTTGCTTTCTACAGCTCCCTGACAGGAGGRTGGAGYCAGGTAGGGATCCATCTCTTCTCCCAATAAACAAGTGATAGGACAAGAGAAAGCAGCCTCAAGTTGTGGCAGGGAAGGTTTAGATTTAATATTGGGAAAAAATACCTGCCCAAATGGTTGTCAAGCCCTGGAAGAGGCTGCCCAAGGCACTCAGGGTGGAGCCACCATCCCCGGAGGGATTTAACATGTAAATGTAGCACTTGGGGACATGGTTTGGTGGTGGCCTTGGCAGTGCTSRGTTAACATTTGGACTCGATGATCTTAGGAGGCTTTTCCAGCCTAAACAATTCTGTGATTCAAGACCCGAATGAACACCTGCCAGCACTGGAGATAATGTTGTGTTCTTGGCCTTAGATGAGATAAGTCAGTGGGGAAACTTCATTGACTTTGGCACAGGCTGTATCTTATTTTCAGTTCCATGAATCTAAATTGTTAATCTTTTGCTAAAAGTGTTTGGAGGTGCCCCAAACACTTCAGCTGGGGACGCACATAGTTACCTGTTCTGAGATAGTGTTTCCTTATGAGTCCCATCAGCTGGGTCTCTGCTCAGCTTGGGGATTTATTTCTTCAGAAAGTCCCAASTTGCTTTATGTCCTGAAATACAGGAGAGACTCAGCCAGAGAATTAAATGGAAGATGTTATATTAAGCATGTGTTTAAGAAGAAATTTCTTTATCTGTGTAGCACCTCACTTAAAACCAAGAGGTATAAAAAAGTGTAATTCTCTGTAATCCATAGGATTTTTTGCCTTTTGCATTCTAAGGAGCTTAGATGATGGCCAGAAGATAGATGGGCTTATTTTTTAATTGCAAACTTCACTGGTAAATCCCAACCCAATGGCAATAGTGTTTTAATTGTTTTTTTTCAGCAAATGTACAATCCATGGGTAATGAAAAGAACTTTTACTATAAAAAATGCAATACTGATATAGAATTTAATCATGTGACAGTGTCCTGGAGCAAGCACTCTTTTGCCTGTGTATCATTGTCCTGATGGCAAGAAAAGTTTTTCGTTCCCAGATTCTTTCAAAAGCAGATGTGGGACACATGGACTTCCTGCTCAAGCTCTAAATAGTATTTGAGCTTAAAAATGTCACTATAGGCATGTGGAGGTTGTATGCATACAAGTGTGGTAGATGTTTTGGGGTTTTTTAGTATAATCAATGTTCTCTGTAATCTCTGTTCCATCATTCAGCAAATACAGCTGTCAGTTACTATAATAGATCAGAGACCATGACAAGTAAGTTAAAAAAAAAAAATCTGTGTTACAAAATGACCTGCAGTTAAATAGCTGATCTCTGGTGCTGGGTTGAGTTAGTCAATTATCTGGTTGGGAAAAAATCTATGCCAGAAGCTTCATGTTATCATCCATTCTTCCTTCTTCTTGACATTTTTTCCTTCTTCGTTTCATCTAGATGGGTGTAAATGCTGTGGCACTTGTGGATCTGTTTGCATTTCATGGAAGCAGCTGGCATTTTGGTGGCACCATGGTGGCATCACTGGGGGCTGCTGATGCAGGCAGACCTGGCACCTGTGACATACTGGGATGTGCTGGGACACAGCAGCTGCTTGCCAATCAGCCACCCTGGTCCCTGCCTCCCGTGGGACTGACTCCATACACACCCTTCTGTTTGCTCAGTTCTGCTTTGTTTAACTTTTCTGGAAAACCTTTTCCATGGAGCGCCGTGTTGCGGCTGACCTCGGGGCAGGGCGAGCTCCCAGGGCAGGCTGTGTTGGAAAACAAGTATGACCTCAGCCAGCAGAGTTGGTACTTAAACATTTTTGCCCTTCTCCACCTCTGTGAAATGGTGATAGCTCACTCWGGGGTGATGGGAGCAGACACTTCCCTGGGGCTGCTTTACCCGGTCAGGGTCAGGCCACCAGGACCCTCTCTGTGGTCAGGGGGACAGCCCTGCAGGAGATTGCTCTTCCAAATGTCACCAGAGATGAGAATCAGAGCATGAAAATACAAAGAAAGGTTTGGGATGAACGTGGCTTTTATCTGGATCTTCTGCCTCCTGGGAAGGTGAGTGCATCCACCGGGACTCTGTCAAGCACTTAAACTTCTCCCAGCAAAACTGTGGTGAAGTTTGGTGCAGCCTATGAAGAGTTGTGGATTTTCTGAGAAAAGTAAATAATATGCCTTAAAATTCCTGATCCCGCGCAGTTCTGGAGCAGGTGATAAGCTCCCCAGGGAGAACTGCATCATTAGAACCCTACCAAGCCCTCACAGGTTTACTCCTGTTGCTGCTTGTATTCCCATGAACCCCAAACTCAAAGCAAAACCAAGTTGAAAGACAAAAGTTTCATCAATTATTTTTCTCATCAAAACCATATGAAATTTTGACTTTCTTATTTTTTCAGTGTGAAGTCTTTCATCAGTCCTGCCTTGTGAAAGTATGATTAGCCAGTGTTAAAATGAAATCCAAGACTGGGAACGTTTTGTGTGGTCTCTGGTTTCGAAGTGACAATTTTTCACATCTGACCTAACCAGGTTATCCCTGGGCCATTGCTGACAGTCACTGTCACAAAACCATAGCCAATAACTTATGGGAACTCTTGGTAAAAATATGTTGAGAAGCCAGCCTAGCCATAGCAGGATTCATTTATTATTTTTATTTTAGCATAAAAAATAAAGTTTGCTGCATTTATTAWTAGGCCAAGTCATAATCTCCCATTATGGCACCTCCTACTGTATTTGGCTGTAATTGGAAAATGAGACTTTCATCCAGGCCCTGAAGTTTGGAAACCAGCTCTCTCCAAGCTGCTTTCCATACTGAGACACAAAGATGAAAATAATCTCATGACCATCCACTCCTGTAGTAAAATCTTGTGCAATTAAATCTATGAATCTCAATACCTGCAAAACAGGATTTGATGACACATGACAAGAGCTGAGTTAAAATATGTATGACTTAGTACCAGCACAGTGGGTAATCTTTATCATCACGAGTGTGGAGAAGATGAAATCAAGGCATGGGGTGGGGAGGCACAGCACCAGAGTTACCTCATATATTCCCACCCCTCACCTGAACTTCAGTTCTGAAAATGAGCCCCAGAAGTATTTCTGAATAGACCATATTTTTTTTTTTAATGGAAAAAGATTTGTGAAGTTGCTTTTTATGGAGTCAGGGGTTGCTGTGGTCCTTAGTGCATCACATCTCTCCTGGTTTGCTAACTCATTACCTGGCTTGTTGTGAGCAATTAGGAGATTGAGGCAGCAAAGCTGTATGTTCCACTTCAGTCTGAGTTCAGCTCACAGGCCAGACCTCTCCATCTTAAATTTCATCCAGGAGCCTCTTCCCCTGCTGCTGAGGCTACCAGAATTAGCTGTCAAGCATTTAAACTGCTCCTTGTTTAACATCTCATAGGAGGTAACATTTAAGGAACTTCTAGAAGTCAAGTGGCAGGACAAGATTAATTAGGATTCCTTTCTAATCCTAATTACAATGATATTTGCTTCCCACGATAGGAGTTGTTCATTATCATATGTATAACTTTGTTTCTTTAGTCTGTCTGCTTCCCTCTCCCCAACAAAAAAAAAGGTTAAATAATATTTAATATGTTTTTGCAGTCATTAAAAAAAATCAACTCTTTTTAATCTGGTAAAAACATCAGATGAACAGAGGAGAAACCCATTCAATTCCCTATTAATTTCCCTTGCTCTCTAATTRTATGCAAATCCACCAAGCCCAGGTTTTAATTCAGCTGCTCGCATTAAGAGATCAGAGGAAGATTCAAAATGGAAAAGCAGAGTTTGACGTGTCATCGGGGGCTCGTACGAATTTGACTGGAAGATAAATTCCACATTTTAATTAAAATGTTTATTCCGCTCTGCACAATAATGCTTGCTTGCTTTCAGAGGAAAAAAAGGGTATTAAGCATTAAAGGAACTAATTCCTCCTATCGAGAAAATTAGGATTTCTCCCAGGCAGACACAGGGTATCATCCAGGATTAGCAGCTGTAGCATTCTTTGTAAACATGTCACCCTTGAAAGTGAGCAACAAGGAAAGCTGCTATCGCCTCGCTGCTGCAGGGTGTCCACAGAGCATCCCTTTGGCTCCAGAGGGGATTATCTTCCCTCCATGGCCCCCACAGAGCCATTTATCTGAAAACTGGGAGCTAAATGTGAGTCAGATTAGGGTAATGTGGGGGTGGCAGTGGGCAGCTCGCCTCTCTCCATGCCAGCATCACCAGGGGGGTTTGGGGGTCCCTGTCGGGAGGGATGGTTGGCAGCACCACTGCTGGAGAGGGACTGACATCTGTCCCCACACTGGGCTGAAATGATGCTGTGGAGGGGTCTGGGACAGACCCTGGGAAAGGCCCAGAGCAGCCATGGTTCATTCCTTCCTGGCCATCCATGTTGGAAATGTGCTTGACATTTGTATAAATTTGAAGGGATTTCACCAGAGTAGAGAAATGTGCACTCAAGGAGGATGATAATCTTACATATCATCATCTCTGGTTGTTTTGACTTGTCTGTTACTGGATTTAGCATGGGCTTGGACATGGCCACCTTTGACATGGTAAAAAACCTTCCCTTGGTGTCATCTGACGCTGTGAGTGTGTGGCCTTGGCCATGGATGCCATGGGAGAAAGCTCCCTCTGGACAAGTCAGCAGCATTACAGTACCATTTTTATTTTTATTTTTTATTCCTGTTGTTACTGTTATTTTTTTCACAGCATTGGCAGCAAATTGGGGATTTCAGATGGTGTGAGAAACTTGGGTTTGTTGTCTGCTTCTTTCAGCCAGTGATGTTGTCAGATAGTGAGATCTCCCCTGAAGATGAGCTGTGAGATGAGCAGATTTAAAAAAGGAGAGGGGAGAGGGAGAGTAGAGGAGAAAGGTGAAAAGAAAATAGGGACTATAGTGCTTGCCAGGAAGAGCTGACAACTGTCCCTTCCCAAGCCTATAGACAAGGGACAAACATCCTGTGATAGATCTCCTGTCCAGGTCTCAGTGTGACAGGGGTGGCACCAGCAGGATGGTGTCACCCATGGTGGCCTTGCATCCTGGCACTGCTGTGATGTGGAGGGGCAGGTTTCACCCCTCTGATGTTTGGTTAATCGAAACGTCTTAAATCACATCAGTGTTTTTGAGGGGTTGTGTTTTGTAAACTCCCCCGCACACTTTCAAGTACATGGGCTGGTTTTGTATTTGTTATAAATGGAAGGGAAAAACACAGCCAGCAGCCAGGACCCCTCTCCTCATGCCCAGGGATTCTGTAAGCAAACATTTGCCTCCAGAAAACTGCACAACACTGGCACCTGGAGGGTTCTTGTTGCTGGCAGATGGCCCCAGAAATTGTGCAGGTTTTTCCATCTGCTGCTGCAAGCCCATCCCTGGAGAGGAGGGATCTTAGAATCACAGGATGGTTTGGACTGGAAGGGRCYTTAAAGACCATCTCATTCYACCTCCACTGCCATGGGCAGGGACACCRTCCACTAGGCCAGGTTGCTGCAAGACCCATCTAACCCAGCCTGGAACATTTCTGGAGTATGGGCCAGCCACAGTTTCTCTGGGAAACTGGTGCCAGTGCCTCACCACCCTCAGAGAGAATAATTTCTTCCCAATATCTAGGGATGTGACAGCCAGATGCCAAAGCCTGCTCAGTTCAGATCCAGCACAGAGCTGGGGCTGAGGTTTGCAAATGGCTTTTCAAAGCAGGAGGAAATCTTTGAAACGAGCAGCAAGAGGGGTCACAACATGGCTCTCACAGTGCAGACCATCAGTGTTTCACCAAACCTTTGCACCCTGAGGTTTGCCAGGCACTGGAGAGTAACACCCCTGCTCCTTCGAGAAATGATGTCTGAAGCCTGCCTACAGGGCAAGCCTTGCCTCTGTGACATATTTTTGTTTTGCTTTCCTCCCTTGCCCTCTTGGACATTTTCCTGATTAATTCTGGGTACTGGACTAGCTGCTTGCCTTTGAGAAGTGGAGTGAAATTAAGGAGGTCAGATACTATCAGCCTCCACAGGTCAAATGGGAGCCTTTGCATTCACAGCCTCAAGCGTTACCGGTAACTCCAGGGTTTGCAAGTTCTGATTCAAATTCTCAGAACCACAGGGCATGATGGGGACAGAGATTTTTTTTTTTTTTTTCTGTGTAGCCCAGGACACCAGAGAGCCAATAACCAGGGATGGATGTTTCAGAACAAGCTGGGGGTTGATGCAGCCCCAGAATTAAATTGCCCTGTTTTTTGGACAATTTTTGGGCAACAGTAGGGGTTTGGTGCTGCAGTGCAGCCCTTGGGTTATATTGCCCCAGCATTTTGGTTCCATGAAGCCAAATGGCACCACTGCCTTTTGTGGCAGTGGCACACTGGGACTGGAGGGGGGTTGCTATCCCCTCCTGAGCAGATGCTTTGAACATCACAGCAGGAGCATTTCCCAAGTAAGGCAAGCATTCATGAAGGTACTTTCTGCAGGTTTGAGGAGGCATTGGAGTGAGGTGGATGGAACTGTAAACATTACGTGGTGATGTCTAAATCTCATTTTTTTGAGGCTTCCGCCTCTCTGGTATGTGGTGTAGCTGCCTCCACACTTGTCCCCTGTCACCCTAAGAGAACAACCTCTGAGAGGGACTTTTCATCTTTATTTTTCCATGCCTTTTTAAATTTTTTAATTTTCAGGAAGAACCACCTACATCTTTCTCTTAGAAGATAAATACTTGAGAAGTGAAACAGCTCTTCCTGTGCCCGTAAATGGTGAAAAACTCAGCTTATTTCCCCTGCAGAGTTTGACTGAAAAATAATAACCATAATAACCATTATTGCTTAAAACCAGAAACCAGCAGCAGCACTGAGAAATTTTGGAAGGTTTTTAAGTTCTTTCCCTGTATTTCCCCCATCACTGTAAGTGTTCAAGAGCAGGTTGGATGGGGCCCTGAGCAACATCGGCTAGTGGGTGGTATCTGCCTGTGGCAAGGAGTTGTAACTGTATTATCTTTAAGGTCCCTTCCAACCCAAACTGCTCTGTGATCTGTCCCCATCCTGTTTGGAGCTTGGTCACCCCTCTGAGAGCTGGGACACAGAGGTGTGAAATTCCAGGCAACTTGTTCTCTGATGCACATCCCACTCACAGGGGAATCAGGATCAAGGGAGATGAGTTTGGCCACTAAGGCAAGCACATCCCCTGGAATGTGCAAAGAAGATCAGGGCTACCCAGGTGCCTCATCAGCATTTACAAAGCAGAGCTGGATTTTAAAGAAGCTGAAAGAAATTGGGGAAAGGGAAGAGCTGGGGAAATGAATGCTCCATCAACAACAAAATGTAGAGTGCAGGGATAAAAAACAGAGTGAGGGCAATGTTTGGATAAAAACCTGAGTCAAGACAGCATTTGCCTGTATGTGTGATATGTGTCTTAAACCAACCAGCTCCTTGTTGCAGTTCATATGCAGAATTGATGCAAGAATTAATAACTGGAAATTATTGCTTTCCTCTCCATCTGACTGCTGCTCATAAGCATGTTAGGGCCAACCAGAGGTGGGGTGCACAGGGCAGTGGGACTCTTCTTGGTCTTGGGGATGGGGTCTGTGGAGGAACCTTTGGTTGTGCTGAGGGTAAGAACCAGAGTCTGCTCTCTGTGCACAGCCACACTGGTTGACCTAGGCAGTGGCCAAGATGCTGCTGCTGCTGCTGCTGTTACTGCAGCCAAAATTTGTCTCTGCTGGAGGGGTGCAGGGCTGAGTGAGGGCAGTACCTGAGCATGGKTGGCTTTAACTTTCCCTGTTTCCTCTGCGGCAGCGGGCTGGGGCGCTGGGACTGCAGCAAAAGTGAGAAAAGAGAAAAAAGTGTGCTGAGCTGAGAAATGAGTCAGTGCTGCCTTTGCCTGCGGGCTGTGAGGGCTCCGGGCCCGGCGCGTGCAGCCAGTGCCACAAACGGCCTGCAGTGGGTCCTGAGGGGATCTCTGATCACAGCCAGTGCCAC
>JACDOX010000032.1:6177758-6240661 GCA_014549065.1 Cardinalis cardinalis
CCTGCTCCAGCCTTCCTCAGCACAGCCAGGGTCATGGGGCCACCAGCTCCAAGGGTCACAAAGGGGTTGTGGGACCTTCCTCTCCCTGCAGGCTCCTGTGCACCCCTGGATGGACAGTGGCTCCCCCAGTGCAGAGTTTTCCAGCAGTTTGAGCTCTTGGGACGTTGGCTGATGTTCTGGGAGCTGTGGTGTGTGCAAGGCAGGCAGCACCCCTGTATACTCCATGGGTAGCACAGCACCCCTTGAAGTCACATCCCCAGAGGAAATTTAACAGCATGAAATTTAACATTTTTCACTCTTGGAAGGGGCAGTAGAGTTAAACTGCTTTATTTTAGTTCTGAATTGTCTTCTACCAGAAAATTAATTAAAGTCATTCCCATCCATAAAAGCAGCAGTGGAGCCCAGCACTGGTGGGATGTTGGGATCCTCAGCAGCCCCCAGGCAGTGTGGTGTGACCACTTCTGCTTTTACTAGCTGTGTTCAGTTCTAGCAAGGAATACTTTTCACCGGTTACAAAACATCCTCCTTTTTTTTTCCATTTGCTTCTTTTCCTAAACTGATCCAAGCAGGAATTTTTTTTTCTAGAATATTTTCAGAGTTAAAAACTCAAAGAGTTTTACCAGCCATGGAAATTTTTTAGTTTGATCATTTCACTCAAATTTTGACTTTTGGCCTTCTGTGCTACATTTTTCTAAGGTTAGCTTTAAAGTTTAGCAGAAAAATCCTCCATCAAACCAACAAAGTAAAACTACTCATTTTTAGCATGTCATGACTAAATAGATGTCTTTAAAACATTAATTAAAATACTTGCTAACACAAGGTGCTTTCCAGAAAATGTTTGATTGTAATCTCGTACCATTCTCTAGTGAAAACCCCACATTTTGATTAAAATCATTTATAGTTCTGATCAACCAGCAGCATCCCAGCAACTTCTATAAACCCGTTGCTTCCTGTGGCCAGAGCGTGTGTGATGGAGAATGGGAGCAAAGGCAAAGGATGTTGAGCCTGATCAGGCTCCTTGGAGCACAAATACATTGAAACTCCAGTGGTGAGGGTGATCCTCATATGCAAGATCCACTGGGTTTGCATGTGCTCAGAGGACAGAGAGTTTTCTGTCTGGCCTTGAGATCCCATCACAATCACACACCCAGGATTGACTGGGGAAGTCTAATTTTGCCTTGCCAACTATTAATCTTTCTTAATAATTGGTGCTACTGTCTTTTCTCTTTGCTCCTCCAATTACCTCTGGTTATTAAAGTCACATCTTGGCTTCAAGGAAGGATCTTCTTCCCTCAGTAGCATTGGGTTTTTCAGTCATTCTCAGGGAGGTTGATGGGATGGTTGGTGCTGGGAGGGGATGCACTGCAGCATCAGTTCCTGTCCCAGCACACAGGGGAGGAGGGGACAGTGCTCACATGGGAGCTGGGCACTCAGCAGAGCTGCAATTTAGCAAATTTGAGAGAGGGGAAAAAGCCCTCCAGGCTTGCAAACCCCATCCTGCTGCTCCATCCCCTCTGGAAATGCCATTCTGCAGTTGCTGTAAATGTGTCTCCTCATTTCTGCACGAGGTCATGGCTGCACAGCTCATTCCCCAACGAGCTGTGCATCCTTCCCCACCAGATCTTTATGGCTTYAGGGAGTAGAGAAGTTTTGTCCTCAAGGGGCTGTGCTGGAAGAGGTGAGGCAAGGCTGTCCTTGGAGCCCCTTCAGTCCCCCCCAATGGCTGCTGAAGGACAGGAGGTGACACATTGGTGTTGGGGCCATGATGTTTGGCACCAGCAGCATTATTTTTGGTGGTTGGGTAGTGAGCAGCTCTGTCACTGCAGCTCTGGGCTGTGTTGAAACCCAGGAGACAAAATGAGATATTTTACCAAACCACAGCACAGCCCCTGTGATGTCCTGAGCAGCAGCACCCACTGTCCTCCCAGGGGACCTTCTGAGGGAACACCAAACCACTGCCCTGTGTCAATTCAATCCTCCTGGGAGAAAACATTTACACCAGGGCAACTTTATGGCATAAAACATTGTCAGTTGCTAAGTCCTGGCTTTGAAAAGCCTCTTCAGGGTTCATGTGCTGCAGCTGATTTGCAGGAGCACAATCTAGACCTTGCAAAAAATGGGGAATTGATCCTRTTTCTCTGGCATATGGATTTCTGTAAGCCAGGTATGGTTTCATAGTGCAGCTGGGGAAGACCAGGAGCTGCAGTCCTGGCCATGGGCCACAACCATTGCCAGCTGCAGTCTTTGAACCAGGATCAACATGGAGTTTTTCTCTATTTCTCCATATTTTTGTGCAGCATTTCCTTCTTCCCTTAATTTTGGGAGATGGGTTCCTGTAACAAACTCCCTGATGGAGGAAGTGGGTAGAGGGATAAATAACCTCTTGCAGAAATTTTTCTTGTCTCCTTGCTGGTCATCCTTCCCCACCAGATCTTTATGGCTTTAGGGAGTAGAGAAGTTTTTGAGTGACGCAGGGGGAGATGTAAAAGGGTCGTGGGGAATACAGCTCTCCTTACTGGTGCAACATGTTTTCCATCTGAACTGATGGAAAAACTGAGTAATTGAGCTGCAAATCTTGTTGTACCACCAGGTTACCACTGAGCCATTGGATCTCAGAATGGTTTGGGTTGGAAGGGACATTAAAAATCGGCTCCTTTCAATCCCCTGTCTCCAGCCATTGCTCTGAAAGGTGTTCACAGTCATCAGGCAGCGAGGCTGGCTGCTGAATGGCTCTGTGCTTGGATCAGGCATTAGGCAAATGGGAAAGAAGGATCTGCCCTACTTTGAACAGAAGAAATGCTTGAGTTGAGGTTTTCAAAACAGCTCAACAGTGAGATTGTTCTGCTCCAGTGTCATGTTAGAATGTACACGTAGAGCTGCATATCCCTCATTTAGGCTTTGTGGCTCTTAAATAAGCTAAACCATAGCTAATTTTAGAAATATCACTGAAAAGCTCTTCTTCATCTCATTTCATGGCTGAGAATAGAAAGAGCTCAGAGCTCCAAACATATGTTTAACTAAGCAGGAACCAGCCCAGTGCTGCTCTTGATGGGAAAACCACATAAGCCATGGCCCTGCTGCAGGACAGCAACGCCTGTGCCACACCAGTTTCTGCTGGGAAGGGGGATTACATTCCCAGTACCCCACTGTATGCAGTAAACCTACACCTGTTAAGCACCAGGAATTARGGTTTTCGTTCATTCTCAAATGCAAACCTGCGTGCCTCTTGGTTTTTATTTGCATGAGCAAACCTTTGTGGGAAATGCAGATGTAAAGCAGCGTCTCCATCAGTCTGTTTTCTTTTCCGCTTCATGGGTTTCCTCCTCAGAGCAGGGATGCAAAACACAGGACTTGCTCAGGGCTCTCAGTTCACTTGGAGCTGCCAGGATGGGTCTAGGATAGGTTGATCAGAGCCACTGTGTGTTTCTGTGCCTCCCTCACCAARGCCAGCCAGAGCTTTGTGCTCATTCTGCCTGAGCAAAATCATTACCAAAGTGGAAGGCACCAGTGAATTGAGTCCAGGGATCCTAAATGACTTATCAAAAGTCACACAGAAAATCATCTGTAGACATCCCAATGAGACTGATGAAAACTGGCTGGCATGCCCAGCTCCTAGCCCCTGGAGAGCTGTCTGTCCTGCTTCATTCCCAAACTGACCCTGTTCTGGAGTGCTGTTAGTCCTGGTTTCTTTTGTGGATTTATCTGGGACAAATTCTGACGTTCCACCACCAAGATGAAGTCAGTTTGGATTTAAAGGCAGCCATGGGCGAAACTGGGCATGTAGGAAACAGCACAAGACGCTCGAGGCGAGGAGGCTGCGTAGAAGGCAGAGTGTGTCTGTGTGTCTGTGTGTGCTCCTTGCTGCTGTGCAGCTCTTCCAAACAGCTTCCCCTCTCTCTGCTCCAACACACAGGAGGACTCCCTGTTGTGTTCACCAAAAAGGGCACTTTCCAAGGTGTTGGGCTCCAGCAGCCATGCTGCACATAACCAGGAGCAGCATGGCTGTTGGAGCCCAACCAGGAGGAGACAGAATTTTATTTGCTTACTTTTCCTAGATKTTTTGCATCTCCAGCATTACCTCAGCTCCCTCTGGTCCTTCTCCAGCACTGGAGCTCAGTCCAACAGGGATTTCAGCCCAAGGGCTAACTGGTGACCACGTCCTGTTTTCAAAGACATTACCCTTGGTGTTTAATGGTGGCCTCAGCAGTGCTGGGTTAATGGTTAGACCTGWTGATCTCTATAAAATCTTTTCCAACCTAAATGATTCTATGATCCTGTGTCTGTCCTTGCATGACAGCCCTGATTAAGAAAGCCCAAACATGACTTCCACAGTTAAAATGAAGGATTCACTGTGAAAGTCCAGATTTAGACCCTGTGGTAGTCTAGGACAGACAAGAGCTTTGCATTGGGTAACAAACTTAGAGCATTCATCCTGGGGTAAAAGATACTGGAATTGAATGGAAAAAARGGTTCTGAACTTTGAAAACTTCAAGCTGGTTTGATCTGTTTTCCACTTATCCAAGAAATCATCTCCAGCTGTTTTCCCTGCTCAGTTTATGGATTGGGTTTGGGGTTTTTTTGCAGGATGCTGCAGTGTTTGTTTAGTACTTTGTTTAGTGTTTGTTTAGTGTTTTTAGCTATTCCCAGCCTTGCTGGCAACAGCAGGACTGCAGAGGGCACTGGCTGTCCTTGCTGGTGGATCCTGATGACTCCTGAGTCCTGTCCATGGTTGTGTCTTGCAGTCCAACAAAGTTCCCGTGGTGCAGCCGTCGCACGGAGTGCACCCGCTCACCCCGCTCATCCCCTACAGCAACGAGCACTTCAGCCACGGCTCCCACTCCCCCCACCTGCCTGCTGACATCAACCAGAAACAAGGTAAKGCCACCACTGGGACCTCTGTGCTGGGAGGGGGGCTCAGCTGGAGACCAGTGAGGCTGGCACCTTCCTGCTCCCAAATCAATGAGAAAAATCAGGACATTTGGTTAGTTTAGCAGGAGGAGGTTATTTTTAGTTTATTGGCAATGCTTTGTGATCTGGCTGTGAGCAGTTTCATACCAAAAGTGCCAGCCCTGCTGATGGAGTGTGCTCAGTTCTCTGTACAAGCTGTCCTGCACCTTGAGACCACACCAGAGCCTGCACGATAATGCACAAGAGTCAACCAGAAGATGGAAAGTAATCTTTCCTTTGACTCATACCCAAACTATTGTCAGGTTGTCATTTTGAGAAAATAAATGCTTGAAACAGGAAATATTTTGACTAAACGGGATTGGTGTCTGATAGTTGACTGGACTGTGACATGTGTGTCCCTGTAGCCACATGTTATGTGGTTGTCACCTGGTTTGGCTTTTTGTGTTCCTGTGTGAGCCTAGGCTGTGTCAATTGGCTCATAAGGCTGTAGAGGAAAGTACAGTATGTTGAGGTTAAACACTCTAAAATAAACTGTAATACAAGTATGTGTTGAGGAATTCACCCCAGTCCATCATTCTTCATGGGTTCCTGGCAAACTGAGTGTAAAATTAAACTTTTCTCARCCTTACCTTAGTGCAGAACATCTGTTGAGATTACCCAGTTTTTTACACAAACCTGGGCTTGATTTCATGGCAAAGCAAAAAGCCTGACAGTTTTGTGTCAAACTGCATTCAGGAAGGAGAACAGTGCCAAAACAGAGGCACAAAACCAACTGTTGTGATTTGGGCGAAGGCCTCCACCCAGGAGTGATCCAAATGGTCCCAGAGGCATCAGATTCACCAAATTAACATCACAAAACAAATGGGTTGTTGAGGATGCTCTTGGCTGGAGGACCCGCTGGATAATCCCTGGTCTGAACCTAGAGGCCACACTCTGGACTCATCAGGGATGTTGATGGGTAGGATTTAGGTCTGGTGTAAGGGATACCCAGGCACATCCACACTGCTTGTCAGACATCAGAGCATAATAAACTCAGCAGAAAAATCGAAAGAGTTAACAAAATGAACCAACTAATATCTCAGGTAATTAGTTGAGTCTAAGAGAAAGTGTGGAGGAGGGCAGCCCAACACACCTTCCCCCTTGCTGCCTTTGCTGCACCTGGCAGAGCTCTGCCCCTCCAGGAGCTGCCTCCTGGCACTCACTGTCAGCCTGGGAAACCTTAAGTGCTACAAGAGCAGCTCACCCAAGGGCAGAGCTGGTTGTATCCCTCTGTRGAGGCTACAGCTGGCACTGGAGCAGTCCCTGAGCATTCAGCGCTGCAGTGGGTCAGTCATTCCATGACACTGTCCTTGGGCTGCCCACCTGGCCCTCAGTGCAGGCACTGTCCAGTCCCCCCTTCCCATTTAGCCTGTACTTCTACAGACACAGGGAGTCTGCTTGTCCCAGAGACCCACCTTGTGCAATTCAAGGAAAGGTTCAGCCCATAATGCACATCTGGGTCCTGCCTTTGTGGTGCAGCTGTGATCACACATGCCCCATGCCTACGCTGCTGGGGTGAGGGTTTTCTCCTGTGTTCATGGGGATATGCCCCATCTCTGTTTTCATCACTGAAACAGCTCCCACTATCACCCAGTGTAAGTGCTTGAGAGGCAGTCTCATATTCATTCTCCCAGCATCCCTTTAAAGTTTCTCACAGTAGCCCAAGGACACACAGACCAGGAAATACAAGCAGGAATTCTGAGTCAGTGGCTGGTGGCCCAACCACTGGGCCAGCAAGAATAACTTGTGCTCTGGATTATGCAACTCCTGTTGTTGGGGGTGCAGATCTGAGGATGTTCCATCAGCTGCCTTGTGCAGGCCTGGTTTTATGTGACCCTCCTTGGGCCACTGAGTCCCACTTGAAGGAAATCTTGTACTAGATTAAAGATTCATGTCAGGTTCAGTTATATATTTATTTTAGCTGACTCTTAATAAAATGCAGTTGGTATCATTCCTAATTAATAAGGGATCATTCAAACACCTAGGAGAAAAATCCAGTTGCAACTCTAACCAATTTAGTCCATGTGTTTATCGTGCAGGATGGCCAGTGGATAATCCCTGTCCCCAGTTTTTGTCTGAGGCTCAATAGCAGCCATCGCTACATGGGGCTGCTGYCAGAGCTCAGCCCCAGCACCCCTCCAGTTCCCAGTCCAGGGGTCAGCTGGGGGCTGGTTTTGCCAGCAGCACCGTGGTTGTCCRAGTCCCACCCGCAGCCCCAGGCAGCACAGGATGTTTTCCAGCCCAGCTAGGAAGGGAGCAGTGCTGCAGCCCTGTCCSCTGGCCATGCTGCTGTGCCAGAGGCTTTGAAGATCACACAGGGATTCCCCATGCAAAGGGTGAATTCCCAGCTGGCACCATACCCAGCTCCATAGCTCCTTGGCACCCACAGAAGCTTCAGAACAATTGTTTTGAACTCAAATTGCTTAAAATTAAGTTGGAAGTGATGCCTGCTGGAACATCCCCACTGCCTGCTCACGGGAGGTCCTGCAAATGACTGATGGAGAGGGAGCACAGGAATGGCTTTGACCATCCACTGARCACCTGAGTGGGCTCTCTGGGAAAGGCAGAGGGATGCCTGGAGTCAGCCAAGTCCTTACGAAAGCACAGTGCTCCTTGGCCTCAGGGTGGCATGGAGCAGCTGTGATGCTTGTGCAAGAGCAAGATGTCTCTTCCACTTCCCCTTATGTCTGTGATTTTGCAGCAATGTGGRTGACCCACCACATCCTCACAGAGAGAAGCACAGGGAACACCACCCTGYGGATGGTTATTTCATGGGGCTGTCCACAAGTGCCCAGACATGGAGCAGCCAGGGGGTTGGGAGCGAGCTGGGTCACCCAGGGAGTGCAGTGCCGCGTTCAACTCCTCTCCTTCTCCCTTCTTGCAGGAGTGCACCGTCCTTCCCAGACCTCAGACATCCCTGGTTTCTACCCCCTGCCCCCCGGAGGAGTGGGGCAGATCACGCCGTCGATGGGATGGTGAGTGAGGGACGGGTCACTGAGCCAGCCCACCTCTGCTGCTGCTCCCTGTGACCTCCAYGGTGCCTCCCCCAGCTTCTCCCCTCCTGTGTGCTGTGCAAAGAGGGAGGAGAATCCAGCCCTGTCTGTCTTGGAGGTGGGAGCAGACCTGTGGAGAGGCTGAAGGTTTCRTCCTGGCTGAGGCATCCCTGGAGAGRGGTTACAACCTGCCCAATCCAAAASTGCCTCCTGCTTTACATCTGTCTGTGTGGATTAGGGAACCCAGAGACAGCTTCCTACCCACCCCTCCTAATCACAGCAGAAGTCTSTTTTTTTGAGTAGGAGGTAATTTTCTCCCTCACTGGACTTTTCTGCACAAACAGTGCTTTCCCTGAGCACACCACCAGTACGGAGTAATCCCGTGGGATGCTCCATCTGCCAGGCCCTGGTGTTTCTTGGAATCTGACACACAGGGAAAAARTACATCATGGCAGAGACGTGCCAGGAAGCAACCCTGGTACCCACAGCCTGGCCAGCTGGTAACCACTGCCCCAGCTGGCATGGGAGAGACCATGAGCTGGAGCACTCCCAAAATGTACCCCCTGCATGGGCCAGCCCTGCAGAGCATCCTGCAAAGCACAGCCTGCTGGTAAMCCTGCCCTGGGGACACAAGTTAAAAATACACCAGTGTGTTCTCTGTGGTCATTGCCAGTGGCTTTTGTCCCTGTGACCATGAGCACACTGAGAGAGCGGGTCTGGCAGGTGCTGCCATGTGGGCGTCATCACTCCTCAGGTTGATATTTAATCCCTGCTGATGATGTAGGGACATGGCAGAGGCTGGCAGGGAGACTGGTGGCTGCAGGTGGCAATTCAGGGTTGCTGGGATGAGGAGAGGGTGCAGGGACAGTGGCCAGATTCCCCCAGTGCCAGTGGATAAAACCCTGGCAAAGCCCGGCAGAGAGCTTCAGGTACCAGAACCTATTGCAGAGTGGGAAAGGGGAAGCTTCTTAAAGCACAAGTAAAATGTTAGCTTTTGCTTTGTTTTGTTTATGAATTTCATGTTCCAGATATTTAACCACAAAGAAACAAAGAATGAGGCGTTTGATACAGTCTGGCTTCAAAGAGATTACATTTTGCCTTCTGTGCTAAATCTGCTAGTCTTAGGTGATGATTTAACTCCTCATATGATGTGATTCATCCTCAGGAAAAACAAGGACTGGGGTGACTCTGCTGTAACATGAAAGAAACAGTTGGATGGGGAGAAAGGAGCCTGTTTGTCAAATGGAAGGTCCACTTCTGGGTTAGGATGGTGCTGCTCAGACAGCCATGGGCTCCTGAGGGGAGAGCAGTCTGGTTTTTTATGGAGATTTTGTGGGGCACTTGGTGGGAGAGAGATTTCATGGCTGAGAGCGCTGCTCCAGCATCCGTGGGGTTTGGCATCCTCCTGCAGCCTCATCAGATGTCTTCATTAATGGCTTCATTAACAGAGCAGATATGGTAAAGCAGCAAAGGGCCTGACATGCAGAGAGCAGCACCTTTGAGGCATGTGTGTCTAACAGAGTTTTGCTCACTCTTTTCCTTGCCTGAAATGTATGGAAGAGGCCCAGCCCCACCTGTGGAGTGCCCAGTCCTCAGCTGAGGCTCAGCACTGCTGTGGGTGGGTGCAGGAGCACTGAAGCCTGGCAGGTTCAAGGCAGCATCCAGAGGCTGTGTGCCAGGGATGGGTGTGCTGGGGATGGCCATGCCAGGGATGCATCCCAGAGAAGCTGTGGCTGCCCCATCCCTGCAAGTGTTCAGACCAGGTGAGATGGGATCTTGAGCAACCTGGGCTAGAGGAAGGTGTCCCTGCCCACAGCAGGGCATTGGACCTGGATGATCTTTAAGGTTCCTCCCAACTCAAACCATTACAGGATTCCATGGTTGTGCTGTTGCCACCAAGGAGCTGCCAGGCCAGGGCAGCCACACATGGGAAGCAACTTTTCCTACACAAGCTGGCAAGCAGGAGCTGGGCACAAACTGGTTTTGTTCTCACCGAGCGCTTCAGGAGGAGGAGCTGCAATCACTCTCTCTGTAATTAAGCTGGGATGACAGTCAGATAAAAGCTTCCAAGAGTCCAGTCAAGTGAGTTTTGCTTATGGGAGCCTGGCAGTAAACATTAGCCAGGAACCTGCAAATCGTGTCACTCACCTGTGCCCGGGGCCGAGCTCAGTGGTGCCAGGGCAGCCTCTCCTCCACCATCCCACAGCCCTTTCCTGAGCCACCCTCCCATCACTGGCTGATCCTCTGGAAACAGGCTGAGAGAGCTGGGATTGTTCTGCCTGGAGAAATTTCCAGGGAGGCCTCAGAGCCCCTTCCCATACCTAAAAGTAGTTTATAAAAAAGAGGGAGAGGCACTTTTTATATGGGCAGATAGTGATAGGACAAGGGGGAAGAGTTTCGCACTAAAAGAGGAAAGTTAGATCAGATGTTGGGAAGTTTTTTGCACAGAGGGTGGTGAGGCCCTGGCACAGATTGCCCAGAGACATTGCAGCTGCCCCATCCCTGTAGGTGTTCATGGTCAGGTTGGACAGGGCTTWGAGCAGCTGGATCTAGTGAAAGGTGTCCCTGCCCATGGCAGGAGCTTGGAATGAGATGAGCTTTAAGGTCCCTTCCAACCCAGACCAGTAATTCCATGGTAGGGGCTGCAGTTGTGCACTCCCAACCATCAGGGAGTGATTTTGCAGTTGCTTTAATTTTCATGTCAGGGGGACTTTGGATGAAGCTGCAAGTGCCTGACTCCATTCCCATCCCAATGCCCTGGCCCCTGGASTAACCCAGGTCTCTTCTGGATGAGCTCCAAGTGTTTTCTCGGCCCTGGGGCAGCCGCCTCCACCTTCAAAGGCTGTTTGGGTTTCCTGGTGCTCGGCTGTTTGTTGGTGTGTTTATACCCCCAACATCTGAGGGGTCGGAGAGGGCTTCTGCCTGCCAGGGTGTAAACAGCCCTGGCTGCCTTTCCTGCAGACACATCCCACAGATTTCAGTCCAGCCAGGAGGATTTCAGACAGCAGCAGGAACAGGAGGCTCCTTCCTGCCCAGCGCAGCTCAGGGGTCTGATGCTGCCCTGCTGTCACTATTCCTCTTCAGGGCAGAAACTTCTCTTTAGCCCCAAAAATCCCAGGCATCCAGGAGCTTGGGTCTTTCACAGTGCACCACACTTAATGACAATGGACTTTTTGTGGATTTTTTCATCATTAGAGCTGAAAATACCTGGTTCTGSGTTTAGGTACAGCTCTGTGCAGCCTGGCCAGAGGAGCTCAAGTACCAGCACAGTTGTGAGCACCCCATTGTGCCCCATCCCTGGAAGTGTTTAAGGCTAGGTGGGATGGGGCTTGGAGCASCCTGGTCTAGTGGGAGATGTCCCTGCTCATGGCAGGGTGGGTTGGAATGAGATGAGCTTTAAGGTCCCTTCCAACCTAAACCATTCTGTAATTCTATGATCTCCATGTGCAGTTTTAGGCCAGAAGCATCTTTTGGCATGTTTGCAGAACAATCCAAGGTATTTTTGAGATATTTCCATATGAAAATGCGGGGGTTCCCTYGCTGGGAACAACAAGGAACTTCCTGCATAGTTATTTTACTATCTCAAAAATAATTTTCAGCCCCAGGTCTGATACATGTCTGGTCCCCAGTATGAAACAGCTTTCAAAAAGAATGCAGGACTGAGATTTTGGYTTCTTTAAAACTGATGGGTGTCCTTAAAAGGGTGTGCTGAGGAAATCAGAGCATTCCTGAAGAACAAAGGCAGGGTAGCTACCTCCTCTCCAGGCTCCAGGAGTCTCCTGTGCTTGGGGCATCACAGCATCACAGAGTAGATCAAGTTGGAAGTGACCACAGTGGGTCACCTGGTCCAACCTCCCTGCTCAAGCAGAGTTGTTCCAGAGCACATGGCACAGGATTGCATCCAGACAATCCTGGGATATCTCCAGTGAGGGAGGCTCCACATCCTCTCTGGACAACCTGTTCCAGTGCTTGGTCACTGCACAATAAGGAAGTTTTCCTTGTATTTATCCTCCTGGTGCAGCTTCTTATGCACCACATAAAGAATTTGAGCAGGCTTTAATTTTTTTTTTTTTTTTGGTCACACTGTGCTCTTTTGAGCAACTTCTTCTGTACAATAGCAACATCTCCTGATTTTTCAGCATGCCTCTCCACTTTGCATTGTTACCAGGTCAACTCAAAGCTGCAGCATTAGTCAGTATCAGGRGCAGAGGGGTTCAGAACTGGATCCCATCTTTGTAGGAAGGCCTAGGTACTCTCAAAATAACATCCAAAGCCCACACTGCCCCTCAAGCCTAAGGGACACCGAGTGTCCGCCCAGCCAGGAGCATCAGTGCTCTGAGTCCCGTTAGCAAAGGGTATCTTTAGGAAACACCCCGTGGCTGTGGATGCTTTATAGACTCTTTCTTCCTGATCCCAGGCAGAGCCAGTCTGTCTATCCGCTCCCGTCATGTGGATTTAGACAGCCGTACTCGTCAGCGCTTTCTGCTGGGGCTTCTTTCTCCAGGTGAGTATCAGCTGTGGCAGACAGGGCAGCTCAGCTGGTCGTGCAGCTTGCAGTTTGTGCAGCAGGAGCTTGCAGCAGACCACAGCCACCCAGGGACAGCCACACACCCTCCCCAGGGCAGCCACRGGGAGAGAAGGCGCTTTTAGGCAGTGTCTGGTCCAAAGGGTGCTATGGGGAATATTGAGGATAAAGGATGCACAATGGTTGGGTTTTATTCAGGAGAGCTCTAAAGAGAGTCAAAAGTCCAGCCTTCAGCCCAGCACTGGGAAATGGGCTGGAATCTATTGCTCAGGACTTTGCTCCGTGTCACTAACCCTGAATGTGTCCCTGCTGCCACCAGCGCTTTGCTCTGCAGAGATGGATCTGGTTTACCTGGTCTTAGCTTTAAAAGCAGGACAAGAGGGGGCAGTGATTTGCTGCCCTCCCATCAGAACAAGTCATTTCTGTGAGATACAAACACAGCTTCTGCCTTTGGGTGAGCAAAATGCATCCCCTGTGGATGGGAATCACTGAGCCCAGCTCTTCCAGGCGTGCTGCTGGACAAAGCCCTCCTGGTTCCATAGGGATGCCAGGGCCACACCAGCTTCTGCTTCTGCTTCATGTTGTCCTGAACAGCTGTTAGTGGAGATGTCCCACAGAAAAACCATGCAAACCCTTGCTCAGGCAAGCCCTTAGCCACACAGAAACCTTGATCCATGCAACCCTCRATCCATACAACACTTGATCCATGCATCCCTTGATCCATGCAGCCCCTTAGCCYTGCAGAAGAGGGGAGGGAGTGCTGCCAGCCCTTCTTTCTCACAAGGTATCACCCATGCACAGCCTCAAAAGTGAAGGCACAAGGAGCTAACGGTTCCCTGTGGAGCCCCAGCAGCCTCCCTGAGCTCCTGCCTCCAGGATTTTGGGGTGGATTTTGCAGCACTGCTGCAGCCGAGAAAGTACACCTGGCCAGATAAGGATCAGACTGTGCTGGTGGATTAAATTAAACAGCTTTTCTTTTCGTGCCAGCATATCTAATGAACAGTTCATCTCCCATGGGCAATTCTGCCATCTCAAGCTGCAGTCATAAAGTGGCAAGCTTGGCAAAGCTAACTTTGCTGGCTTTATCCTCCAGAACTTGGGAGAGAGCTAATGAAGCCTGAGAGCTAATGAGACCTCTCGTGATCTCAGCCCATGTTGTGGAGAGCATTGCTTAGGCAAGGTGCACCTCCTAGAGTTGCAGTTGGGTTCATGTTCAGACTTAGTCTATTTCTGTTAAAAGAAAGGTGTGGGGTGGTCCTAATCTCTGCCATCCAAACCCAAACTCCCAAAGGAGTTTGTTGTTCCTTTCTGCAGTGCTAATGAGATAGTGCAACAATAGAGATTTGAGCAGCTGMAACTGCTGGGTGAAAGCACCCTTGATCTTGGCCAGGCTGGCTCCTGCTGCAGGCGGGTTCCCTCGCTGTGGCACGGATCCTTTCCATCCACATACCCACAGCTTGACCAGCCGTGCCACAAGGGTGACCCAGGGGTGGTGGGCACTGCCTGCCCCCTCCAGCGTGGCAGCACCGTGTGCTTTCCATGTCCTTGCTTTCTGTCTGCTTCACCATGTCAGAGCGCGCTCCGAGGGATGCCCTGGCTGCCCGAGGGATGCCCTGGCACTCCAAGGGATGCTCTGGCTGCCCAGTGCTCCCAGGGATGCTCTGGCACTCCGAGGGATGCCCTGGCTGCCCAGTGCTCCCAGAGATGCCCTGGCACTCTGAGGGACGCCCTGGCTGCCCAGTGCTCCCAGGGATGCCCTGGCTTCCCAGTGCTCCCAGGGATGCTCTGGCACTCCGAGGGATGCCCTGGCTGCCCGGCCCCCGCTGTGTCCTGGCCTGGCACAGCCCTCTGGCACAGCTCACCCACTCTGTTGCAGCCCTCGGCACAGCTCACCTGCTCTCTGTTGCAGCCCTCTGGCACAGCTCACCTGCTCTCTGTTGCAGGTTCACTCACCCTCTGATGCTGGGCTCTGGCATGCACACCACCGGCATCCCGCACCCCGCCATCGTGCCCCACTCCGGCAAGCAAGAGATGGAGCACTACGACAGAAACATGTGAGTGGGAAGTGCTGCAGCAGCTCCTCAGCTCCCATTTCATCTGTCACTCTCAGTGCTCACACAGGGGGAGGATGGATGGACACTGAGCTGTGCATCTGAGGAGCAAATCTCAGCTCCCCCCCACCCCCACCTGCTTGTGCTGTTGGGTTGTTTTGGGGTTGAGTCTTCTGCTGGCTCTGATGCTGACAGCTCCTTCTTTTGTCCCACCAAGGAAACCTCAGCCAGAACCAAAGAGAGAGAAGGAAGCCAAGAAGCCCACTATTAAGAAGCCCCTGAACGCTTTCATGTTGTATATGAAAGAAATGCGGGCGAAAGTCATCGCCGAGTGCACCCTGAAGGAGAGTGCTGCCATCAACCAGATCTTGGGCAGGAGGGTAAGAGCTCACAGGGCCAGTGTCGTCACCTGGTGCCACATCCCTGTCCCTTACAGCTGCTATTAAATACGTAACAAGCATCTGCTCTTATCCCATGAACACAGGGGCTGGTATGCCCTGGGGCGGGGTGGCCGTGCTGGGCTGGGCAGGGCTGGCAGGGGACAGCAGGGCAGGGCTGGCAGGGGGCAGCAGGGCAGGGCTGGCAGGGGGCAGCAGGGCCATCCTTCAGTTCTGTTTGTCCTTGCAGTGGCACGCTCTGTCCCGGGAGGAACAGGCCAAGTACTACGAACTGGCTCGCAAGGAACGGCAGCTCCACATGCAGCTCTACCCCGGCTGGTCTGCCAGAGACAACTACGTGAGTGCCCCCTGAGTGCCCCCTGAGTGCCCCCGTGCTGGGACCCCCACCCTGGGCATGGCCCACGAGGGACTGGGGGGCTGGCTGGTGTTTACCAAACACCTGGGCCGGGAAACGCCATTCCTGGCAGCACAAGAGCCGTAGAAATCCACATTTCAGGAATGTTTTGAACATCTTATTGCCTGTCTAAAGGATGAATGATGCAGCCCCCAGCAACCACAAGCTTTTAATTGATTATTGTCCAAGCAAATACAAATAGAAAGGAAGACAAGGTTTTAAGTGCTGTGGATATATCTTTGGAAATGTAATTTCATGGAAGCAAACAGCTCTGTGCATCTTGGACAGCAGCTGAGGTATCTGTGAGGGTGGTGAGGCCCTGGCACAGGTTGCCCAGAGAAGCTGTGGCTGCCCCATCCCTGGAAGCGTTCAAGGTCAAGTTGGACAGGGATTGGAGCAACAGGGTCTAGTGGAAAGTGTCCCTGCTCGTGTCAGGGGGTTGGAAYAGGATGTTGTTGAGGGCCCTTTCAACCCAAATRATTCYATGATTCTGTGATTTAAAATAGTGGCTCTTTTTGTAGGGGAGYCTTTTCTTGTGACTTTCATGACTGTTTTGATATTACATGCCTAACAAGCTCATCAGTGAACTGAAGCAAAGCACACATAAATCTTCATATCTGTCTGTCCATCCACACATCTCCATCATTTCCCTCACAGACACTTTCTTACCCCTGGGAACTGCAGTGAGTGCCCATCCTTCTCACACTGACTCCAGCCCTCCTTCCAGAATGACAAAACTCCACCAAGGGCAAGAAAACACCGGAAAACAGACCCAAACCACCCCAAACTCCCCCCAAAAACAGAGGGCAGAGATGATGCAGAAAAAGCAGAGKTGATGGGAAGCCCCCAGCCCACATTTTGATGGGCACACATCTGGAGGGCATCAGCATTGCTGAGAGCATGRCACCATCTTCCTCCAAGGCCAAGCACATCCTCTATGGAAGTCCCAGTCCTGTATCATCATCTGGTTCCTTGGCTAGTTCCTTTCTCCAGAAGATAGATGGTGATCTCCAAAAGTGCATATTGGTCCTCCCAGCACTGTGAACCAGCTGGTTTGGGTGTTGTGGTTGTTGGAAGAGATGCTTCTCTCTCTGAAGTTGAGCAGGGAGGAGGAGGAGGAATGTAGGWCACTCGTGCAGCACGTGATGCAGAAATCAGGCAGGAAATACAGCTGCTCCCCCTCTGAAGGAAAAGCTCACCACAGCTCAGAGCTTTCCACCTTCACTCAAACCACAAGAAGTCATATAAAAAGTCACAGGTCAAAGGCAGCCCTGGGACCTGCCTGTGCCACACAGCCAGATTTGCTTCCGTGCTGCTGTGCCCTCATTAATCAGCTCATTAGGGGGCAAGGGGAGGTGCTGCATCTTGCGAATCAGAGAGGCAGTTTGAGGATAAAATAGGAATTTTTTATTAGTGAAAGAAGAATGAGAGAGGGGTCCAGAACTGCAAAAGCACTGAAATACATTAGTATTACTTAAAAATCAATTTCAGGGGATTTCCTAAAACTTTCTTTCCCATTTGGAATCAGAGAATATCAAGAACCAGTTTCAKTTTGGGTATAAGGCACCACATTAAAGCATGTTTTGGAAATAGGGAAGGTTCTAAAATGGACCAAGTGCTTTTTAGAAACATAAGAAGGTGACAGGAGCATCAGCTATTGGTCATACTCTCTTCATTGCATGCAGCAAATCTTGTTTAATTCTGTTGATCTCATTAAACATATTAATTAAATCATCAGTTCATTAACTAAAGCAATAATGGGTGGGATCCCCAGGTGAGATGCATCAGAGAGGGCYGAGGAGTTCTGGTGGGAGCTGGCAGAGGTGCTGAGCATCACAGGCACAGGCTTTATTACAGCTGGTTCACATCCACTAACATTTCCCCTCACACTTTCTGACACAGCCTGCACCATAGATCTGGGTCTTAACTGTGTTTGCAGCATATTCCTGGACTCCTAAAGCAGAGCATGGAGCAGTGTGTTGGGGAGAAAATGGAGCAGACGTGGGGGTAGGAGTGGGGACATGGCTGCCACCACCTCTTGAGGTTATTGCAGTTTCTAAAAATGCACAGATCTCACTCAAAGTGCTGAGCCAAAATGCCTGTGGTGCTGGATCTGGGGATACTGCAAATGAGGGTTAATCCCTGAGAAAAGGCACAAGCCCAGAATGAATTTGTGCTGTACAGAAGCCATAGCAAGTGCCCCAAAACTCGTTTGGGTTTCACTTTGAGAGTTCCTCTTGAGTTTCTTCTTAGGAGAGTTGGAATAGGAAGAGGGGAAAGGAAGGGACACCCTCACAGATAAACCTGAGTAGTCCCTTTGCAGCCTCTTCCAGTTCATCTCCTCCTGGAATGGGCTGAGCCAGCAGCACCATGGCTCTTCCCTGGGAGGCAGCAGCCATCCCCAGCACCCAGTCCAGCCCCAAAAACCCTGCACAGCACCCTCAGTTTTCTGGAGCACAGGTAACAGCCCATTCTTTGATTTCCTAGGGGAAGAAGAAGAGACGAACACGGGAAAAGCAGCAAGATTCCAGCTCAGGTAAGTGCCTGCAGCCTGGCAGCTGTTCCTGCTCAGACTGGAGAATCCAAAGCAGTTSTTGTGTTTTACCTTGTTTTCTTTTATTCTCTGAAGCTTAACTAGAGAAATACACATTCATTATTTTTTTAAGCTGTGGTAAATTAACATTTCTATGACTTTTTAATACCCATGTTTGATTTAGAACATGGGTAGCATGTGAAAACTGAAAAGATTGGATTTTGGCAAATGTATAACTTCATATAAACTATCACTAAACTTCATCTATTRAAAACATCCAAGGTGAATGTCCCCATCAGACCTACAGATGATATTAACTAAAGAAAACTCCTCTCAGATGCATCCATGTTGTGTGTGGGATGAAATGTAGTGGCAGGACTGAAGATCATTCATGAGACCACTCCAGCTTTGGCTGTCATTTCAAAGTAATGTAGAGTTGAAGCAAAGTCGTACTAAACCCYATCTCCCTGTACCACTCTGCCATTGGAAAAGGCCCTTTTGACAGGTTTCAGCTGGTCACAGGCACATTCCCATCATCCAAGGCTATTCATGTGCTGATTTCTGAAGTGTTTCTGCCATAGCAGGAATAAATATTATCTGTACCAATAAATATTAGTTAAAAAGGGAATCATTATCAAAAGATGTGTCCCAGTAATACCTGCTGTTTTAATTAACACTGTTGATCTCGTTCAGTGCCAAGGTTGATAAGAAGAATACAAGCTTTTAGGCCTTTATGTAGAGTGCATTGTATATTTTTATATATCCATACATATGTTTTGTCTGTGTGATACAAAAATTATAATTTCACCTGTTACAGATTGAAAACCAACTACTGGTTGTACACAACGAGACATTCACTGATGGTGGTTGAAAGAGAGAGGCTGAATCCAGCACAGAAATGTGCTGTTCAATCTCATTCCCAGCACCGGAGAAAAACATGATGTGCCTGAAAGCARACAGGGCTTCACCCTAATGAGTCCTGTCATTATACAGCAAACCAGCAGCGTTTTAGGGAAGGCTGTGGAGAACAGCTTTTCCATTGAAACTGGAAGGGGTGTGATGGGGGCAGAGTGGAATACCTGGGCCCAGGTCTCCGTGGTGCTAACTCTGCTTTCAGCCTGCTTCTGCAACGTTTCCTCCTCTTCTCTCGGTGCGCAGCCCGGTGGTGTCTGCTGGAAGGGCAGGGAGCCGGCAAGGATGCAGATACAAGAGTCAGGCATTGCCTCCGGATTTGGCAGCTTTTCCAGACTTAAGAAATTGAAAGAGCTGTGAATTTCCCCGTAATTGCCCACGTTTCTCAAAGCTGTTTCCCAAACCACCTCCAGCTGCCAGCAGTGATCACTGATATTTGCCTAACGATCACTTTCTTCCAGGTGGTGCCAGCGCCATTCTGTAGCAGAAAATAATGGGATTGTAGTCTGTTAGTCGTGTGTCACAGTGGCTAAAATGATGTTGCCTCTTTTCTTCCTCGTGCTCCTCCTCCTCTTTGTGCCTCTGCCTTGCCCATTCTCGCCGCGCATGCTTCTGTGTTCAGATCCTGCCTCTCCTAAGAAATGCAGAGCTCGCTTTGGCCTCAACCAACAAACGGACTGGTGCGGCCCGTGCAGGTGTGTATGGCATCTCCTCGCTGCTGGGTGTTCCTGGGACAGGGGTTCAGCTCCACGTGTCCCCCTGCAGCCATCCAGGTGTCCTGCAGCCATCCCGGCACCAGGCAGGGATGGGGAGTGCTCTGGGCATCCTCAGGAGTTTTCTGAGCTGCAAGGACAGGCTGTACTCTGGGGTTTTTATCCCTCCCGGGGCAGTGTTGGTTTAGTGCTGTACATATTCCTCAGCTGATAGACTTCCCTGGTCTTAAAGTTTATTTCCAGGATGGAGACCTCTGTGATCCTTACATGAGTCTTTTTTTCCCAATCATATTAGTGCCACCCTAGGGCCAGCAAGTGAGGGTCTAATGTTTGGGGTTTTTTCCTATTTATACTGGGCTAACTATGTATTTCAAGATCCAGCTCTTCCTGAGCCTTAAATTTTGYAGTACCCACCATGGTGGGGTGGGACAGCCTCAAGCAGCAAAACAGAGCAGTGCTGTGCTCCGCAGGCTCCCAGAGATAGATTTGGTCAAGAAATAGTAAAATTCCCATCAGCCAAGTGCTGCTGGGCTCAGAGGGGCTGCAAAGGCAGGCAAAGAAAGTTCCTGGGAGCTTCTGGATCTGGGTACCAAAGCACAGAGACTCCAGCTTAGACAGACATCTGCAATTTGCAGTTTTATGCCAATGCATGAGGAAAAAGGTGGAAGTAAAGTATTGCTTGATGTGTTCACTTCAGCTTGAAGTGACTAAAATCATTTAGTTGACCCATACCTTGCTGCACCCCAAGCTCCAGTCCCTGTGGCTGAGTCCCCTCCTGCACCTCAGCGTGCCACAACAGCAGAGCTCCCTGTTTGCCTTTTATTCCCTGGGTAGTGTCATCAAGCACCATTTTTAATTGATTAAGCATCCAGGCAGAGCTCCCTTAGTGTCTGGTTAACACTTGAATGCCAGAGGGGGCTGCTGGAGTGCCCCRTGCCCCTTGCAGCTGTGCTGCCAGGCTGAGTGCCCCGCTCTTCCATGGACACTCCTTCCACCTTCCCTCTGCCTCCATTCCAGCTCTGAGCTCAGCTTCTCCTCTGCACGGCTTCCTGATTAACACAGGCTGCTGGAGTGCCTGGGCACCTTGGCATGCTCCTCTGTGTACCCCGTGTAACCCAGCCCTGGTCAGCCAGAGCTGCTCTGCAATTCTGTACTAACTGTGCTGCTGCCACTCGGGGGCTCCTGCCCAACGGGCTCTGCTCACCTGTGGAGAACAACCTCCCCAGGAGGAGCTCCACTCCACAAGAGAGGTTAACTGGTTTAGACTGGGTGTTCCTGCTCCAGAGTTTTCACACTCCTCCCCCATACCCTGGACAAACACTCCAGGGTGCTGCAGTTTCCAAAGTGAGAGGGATAAATGCCTTTAGCTGTGTAACRCCCACCTCGGCATAGCCCATGGACTGGGCCGTTAGCAGCAGTCTGTAGTATCACATCTGTTTTTTCCCTCCTGTAACTTTAAATCCAGTTAATCAATGGGCACATTCCTGTAATCTTAAACAGGTCATTGAAACTCTATCCTGCAGCTACTCCCAAGATGTYTCTGGGAGACACAGCTCTTCCTCAGGCTTGTCTCTGGGGAATTACTGCCCGTGGAGAAACCCTCAGTTAAATAGTCCAGCAGAGCTGTGTGTTCCCTGTYGCATTAATTGGGTCAGCAGGGCTGGCATGGCACTGACAGCAGTAAGAGCCCTGCTCTTGTTCACATCCAGTGCAAGTCATGTTTGATCCTGGACTAGTTAATGCTCATTCTCACACTGTCTGGTTTTTCATTAGGCAGATCAAAGACAGCTGTGTGCCCACATTAGTGAGTTCTCAATTGGATCCRTTTTCCTCAGCTGAGACAGCGAGGCAGGGGCTGGGGAATGTTCTTTTACCTCTTCTAGCTGTAAAGGCTCCAGCAGAGGAATAGTCCCTTCAGTACTGCTAAGATGACATCTTGAGAGCTCTTTTGTGTGAGGATCTATACTGAGGTGCTCAAGGACCCAAGGCAGGTGACATGAGGGATGTCACATGGAGAGAAGGAAAACCAGCTCCACAAACAGTGAAGACAAGATAGTGTGAGGGACTGACTCTGGACAGCCAGGGGTAGTTACAGCAATCTGGATGTACAGTGTGACACCCGGAACTCAGGATAAATGCTGCCAAAATTGTCACAGGATGTGAAGGAATCATGGCCAAACCAAGCTACAGCAGAATGATTTGTGACTTGTATTTTTGATACCCCCAAATCATAACACACAAACGTGGGGAACCTGAGTGTTTCTTCCAGGAGGGATTAAAGGAGGCTGATCCCTGCTCCCTAAGGCAGGTGCTGCTGCCTTAGGGACCTTCCCAGTCCCAGCAGATTTCTTGCTGAAAGAGCAGGGCTGGGGGAGGAGAGCTGCCCCCGATGGGTAAAAACCTTGTCCTGTAAAAACCCCTTGGGGTCAGTAAAGCCATCCCCAGCTGATGAGCTCTATCACACTCCACAGAATGGAAGCATGGAACTGAGTCTGTCAGCACTGCAGGACCATTCTGCAATCTCTCCCTGGTGTCTGCCCACATTGCATTGTGTACCTGTACTCCACTTCCCAAGGGGAGGTCACAGCCAACGCTTCCTCTCCAGGAACCCCATGGGCTGAAGTGTCATTGGTAGCTCTGTCAGGGCTGATTTTCCTTCAGCTTTGTGAACAGGTTCAGGGTGGTCTGCCCTCCAAGGAGCAACAACTCCTCTGAAGGYCTCAGGACTGTGGCAATTTTCAAAGCAGGACCTCAGACCATCTCCCTCCAGCCAGTCCCAGGCCATTTCCTTCCCTTTTCCTGAATGGTAGCTGAGCACATTTCTGCTCAGCTGTATCACTGAGTTGTCCTTGGAGGTGGGGATGAATGGGAAGTACACTCAGATGCAGAGATAACTCAGAGTAGATGAGAAGAGCTGAGAGCTAAGGCCAGGTTGGATGGTACTTGGAGCAACCTGTGCTCTAGTGGAACGTGTCCCTGCCCATGACAGGGAGGCTGAAATGGGATGAGCATTAAGGTCYCTTCCAACCCARACCAGTCCAAGGTAGATGATACTATGCACAAGGCTAGGAAAGTGCTGGGAAATGAGCTCCTGGAACCTTCAGATTTTGGGATGAGAAAAGCCGAGACTGGTGTGAAGAGCAGTGTCCCAGCAGAGCACAGCCTGGGGCTGCTAAGCACTGTGGTGCTGATGTGCCTGGTGACACCAGTGCACACCACTGTCCCATGGGCCCTGCGTGGGCTCTGTGGCAGCTGGGGAGGGGATCCATGGGGGGAATGCTTTAGTCCTGAACTTGTGAGAGCCAGGCACCCACACAGAATCTGAGCAGTTGGGGTGGTGGCTGGTGAGGAATGAGCTCATGGTCATGGAATTTTATTATTCTTCTGGAATTTGGGGTTTTTTTTTAATTTTGGGGTGTTCATTATTTATTTATATTTATTATTTATATTATTATTTTAAAATTGTATTGGTTTGCTTTTTTATTATTTTCCTTTCATGGCTTTGATAATTATTAATTGCGAGGGGCTCTTTTCTTCTTTTTTTTTTCTTTTTTTTGTGTTTTCATTTGAATCACAGCATTTTGATGTTTAGTCCTGTTTCATGCCTTCCTCCTCCTCCTCCTCTCCCGCTGCGGCCCCGCTCCCGGCCCGCCGGCGCCGCCTGGCGGTGTCCCCGCAGCGCTGCAGCGCCGCCCCGGCCCCGCGGGGATCAGGGGACGGCGGGGCCGCCGGGACCCTCCCGTCACTCACACGGGCCTCTCTCTGCTGTTCCAGGAGGAAAAAGAAGTGCATTCGGTACCTACAAGGAGAAGGACGCTGTGCCAGCCCAGTTTCTTCCGATGGAAGTGCTATAGACTCCCCTCCATCCCCACCGGACGCACTCCCATGCATCCCCTCCGCCTTCCCGTCAGAGCAGCTCGCAGCCCCCGCCGACCCCGCGCACCGCGACCAGCCCGACCCCTGCCCCGTGTCCGCGCACCTCCCGCCCGCCTCCGGCCCCTCCAGACCCGGCGCCCGGCGCTCCTCGGCGCCCCCCGCCTACAGCCGCGCCTCYGCGGGGACATAGTCCCTGCCAGCCGCTGGCCGCGCCGGGCACTCCGCTCGCCCGCCTGGCTCCGCTGCCCCCGGACGAGGACCAGAGGCACAGCCAAATCCCCATCTCACTGTAAAACATGCAAAGTTTGGCGACAGGATGACTTAAGGATGATGGAAAACTCGGTTGGGGTTTTTTTGGAGGGGAGGGGTGATTAAGATAGAAAAGCAATTTCAAAAAAAACAAAGGTAAAAAATAAGTACTTGCCAAAAGTTAAAGTGCTGATGAGTAAACAAGCCTTTTGTCCCTGCCCTGTGATGCTTTTTTTTGTTTGTTTGGGGTTTTGTTTTGGTTTCTTTTTTACTGTATTATCTCCAAGTGTGGCAGAGAGCAGAGCCACATCCCCAGGCTTGTAGGTGGTAGGTGCTGTCAGTCTAACCCTGGCTTCCACTCCCTGCCCTCCGAGCTGCTTCAAAGTGTAGTCACTCACAGATCTCCCACAGCTGTCACACCAAGGAGCTGGAAAAGCTGGAATAGGAGAATTTTTTAAAAGCCCAGATGTCTGAAAAGGAAACTAAGCAATGCCAGCATTCTGATCTGACCGGGTAAAAGAGAAATTAAATATTTAAAGCAATGAGGTGAATTTTTTGAACTTCTTGTTTGAGAACAGGAAGATGTTGTTTGCAGGTAACGGGGTCTCTGTGCAGACATGTCCCATTCCATGGTTGTACAGCAAGGCAGAGGAAAAGGGAGCACCAGCCAGGCAAAGGAGCATGGACCTGCTGCTGGAAGGGCTGATGGTTGCTCAGGGTACTGGTCAAGTGGAGGGTCTGCCCTGCTGTTAGGAATTGTCCTCTGCAGATGTGGACAGTCAGAAATCCCACCAGACAGACTGGCCAAAGCCTCAGAAATTAGTCTGTTGCTTTTGTAGGCTCTGATTGAGCTCTGCACCTTCACAGCAGTGAGCAGGGCAGGACATGAGGGGAACCAGCAGCCCCAGCAGGCTGGCCAGTGGCCCAGAACCTCACTAGCCCAGGGCAGAGAGCCACGCTGGCCCATCAGGTCCTTCAGGGGCAGGTGTGAGCTCTCCTGTGGCAGGGCAGCATGGCAGCAGGGCAGCACCCACTGCCCTGCTCTGTAGGCGTCTGTCTGTACATGCCCTCAGTGAGATAAGAACCCTCTTTGTCATGATTGTGTAGAACTTTTMAAAAAACCTTATTCTAGCTTTTTCTAAAAGATTCTCCGTTCACCCCAATGACGATGTCAAATGTTCATGTATTCTCTCCAGCTTTAAAATGTTTACCAGTTTCTGGTATTGTATTTATATTTTGAGTTTGATAAACAAAAAACACTGTGGATGGATTATGATCTCCATGAACTGATGTAAATCCCAAATAATACCAAGTTCTGGATTTACTTCAGGTTTACAGTCTTCTCAGAGACCACAGTCTAGTCCAGTGCAGATTTTTTTTCCTGTCTGAAAGAAATCTATTCCAGACTGCTGAAGAGAAAAAGTACACCACACAGAGGTAGAGGGGGCACTATTTTTTTCCTACTTGATAGATGGGTTTTGGAGTACTGAATACAAATTATGTAGTAATATTATTGTAGAACTGCAAGAAATTTAAGATGACCTTTATAATGTACAAACTATTTTTATATTTTTTTCTTAATGCAAAAACACAAACCATAATTTTTTACATTGGATTAAATGTAACTTTTTAACCAACTTTATGCCTCAAAGATTTAAAAATTAAAAAAAAAAAAAGCCAAACCTAACTAGTCTGTAGAGCAGCTTTGRGTTTAGTCCCTTTATTTAGATGGTTTTGCTTCTAGTAGTGTAGATTTTTTATTTTGGTTTTAGTTTTGAAGATCTAAACCTATTTCTTTATTTCTCTCCTGTRTAAATGTAACTTCAGAAGCACTGACAGAAAGCTATGTGCACAAACCTGACAAGTTTGCAAAGAGTCATTTTGAAGTTTGAATCATTTTAACCCTTGGAGAAGTAGCATTACCTGATCCAATGCCAACTGTACACTTTTGTACTGACTGCACTCAGAGGGTTAATTACATAGCACTAGATCAATATGCAATCTGCTCATTTTAAATTATTTTAGCAAGCTTAGCCAACAGCATGTTCTGGTGCTGAACAGAGGAACTCAGTAGACTTGCCAGACCTGATATGGTCTCTTTAATCATAYTATTTTCAAGCAAAAGAAACAGCTTTAAAAATGGTTGTGTCTCAGCTCATCATTTGTCACTCTGAGACCTTCTGCTGTAAGGTGCTGTAAGTGTCACCTCCTGGAAACACCAGACRTGACAGACCAACCACCACAGCCTGGTGTACCCCATCCTGGGTGTAAGGCTGGTGCAACTCAACACCCAACTGCTACTGCATGGCTGGATGACAGATGGAACTTAGCAGCAAAGCAAAGGCAGGTAGAAAAGAAAAATCAGATGCATCTAAGTAACACCAGAGGAAATTTCAGGGCAACTCCTGATCAGTATTAAACTGGCCCAGGCACCCAGACCAGCCCTCATTCATTTCACCCCCTGGGACTTCCACCCATTTATTTCAAGGCTCCTCTGGCCCCTCCATGGCGTCGAGTCCCTGCCTCGACCTGCAAAAGGCTCATCTGCATTACAGCCTCCTCTCACCATTGTATTTCCAACTGATTCCTGCCAAAGCTCCTTAGTGACACCTAAYACCCCCTCTCCAGGAGCCCTTGCCTGTGCCCTCCTGGCACAGCAGCATTTTCAGAGCCCCASAGCTGGAGCAGTCACAGCCATAGCGTTGTGGGCTCTGCTCTATACATACAGGCCAGAGCTTACCCTGTGCTTCCAGCTGCTGCAGGATAAACTCAGAACACCCACTTGTGATATACTGCACTCAGTTTGTACTGGGGAAACTGAGAAAATGTTATTATTTTTATTCCAAAACACAGAAAAGTTACTGTTTGGCCACTCCTTTCCAAGACAAAACAGCAYGACTGACTTCTGTTCCATGGCCCCATGGCTGATAACCAATGCCAAAACAAAGTTATTAATACCAAAAAAAGTGTCTTTCAAACTGCCATATGAAGTGTTGCTATTTTGTGTTAATRCTCTTTTTTAATAAAAGGAAGTCTTTGCCCTGAAGTTTTTATCTCAACAGGAGTTTTTTTTAGTTATTTTACAGCAGTTTTAACTCTTCCTGAAATACGTATTTGAATTCTTGGAATCAGTCTGAATGTAGAAGTCATGGAAGTACCACTTCATTAAATCAAGTAAAACCACTGTATGTATGTAGCAGGGATAAATGTTTTGCAGCTGTACCTTCATTTGTCCAATGACTATCCATCATTTGTTGTAATTTTTTTACTTCACTGGGTTTGTATTTTTTGGCTTTTATGTTCAAAGTATGTTTATAGCTTTATAAATAAAGTAATTGCCAGACTGGCTGTTCAAAAGAGGCCACTGGAAGTTATAATGCTATCAAGCTCTCAAGTAACTATTTCTTAGCATTCAAGAGGATTCCTGCCTGCTTTTGTTTTTTCCCTTCAGCATTTGTATGTTTGAATAGTTTTTAGAATAACTGCCAATAACCTTCAGTGGGTAAGACTGAAGCCAAGGCTACAGAGAAAATACTTTTTTCCTACACTTCCTACTGACACCCAGCCTTGCCTCTCCCTGCCCCCACAATCACTCCCTTTATCCAAGAAAAGCCTGATCCCTGATCATGCACTGACTTAAAAAAAAGTTAAGAAAAAAAAGCAGCTTTAATACAAATTAAACAGCAACAGAAAGTTTAACAGTGGAAAATCAGTCTCTCAGAGCACACAGCCAGTGCCTGTTAGAGCAGCAAGGAGCAGGTTCAGCTGAAGCATGGGACACAGGCAGCAGCCACAGGACAGCCCACACTCTCAGCACCTCCCCAGTGTCCTTCTCTACAGCTGAGCACTAGTATTACTGGAGTGGGTAAGACAACTGAGAGATTCCAAAAAMCAGTCTTTGCAGCTGACATCCCTGCCAGGCAGCTACAGAATTTGAATCTGGCTGAAGTCTGAGTCAGTACTGCAGGGGAATTTCAATTAGAGAATGTAAGTTGTATGCAATCCCAACTACCAAGACTAGTGAGAGTATTACAGATCTGCCAGAGCTGCACAATGCCTTGAGCACAGACCAGCCTCTCCCTGCACCTCCACAGGTACCTCAGTGCCAACAGCCAAGTGTCACAACCTGGGGCTTCAGCACAGGCTCCAGCACTGCACACCTGCCCAGCACAGCTCAGGTTTGGGCCAGCTGCTCTCACAAGTACCAAGTTTTATGCCAGGTGTGGTTATGCAGGCACAGCACAGTTGGAGCAGTGCAATGAGGAAGATAAACTGTGTCTTTGTCTCTCCCTCACCCTGAAGCAGCATGAGGCATCCTGCAAGGCTGACAAACATTGACACTGGGCTCTGACAAGCACCCAAAGGAATTTACACAGGCTGCTGCCACAAACACAATAACACCAGGCTTCTGGATGTTAACTACAAACAYAGCCACAGAAAGGACATCACATTTTCCTCTAGTAGCACTTTTAAACAGAGATGCATTGTTTGCAATGCAGGCTGCTGGAAAGGCTTCAGKATGTCCAAGTGCAGCAGTGCAGTATTTTATGCCCACTGACAATGTCCAATACACCCAATATAATGCACAGCAGCACAAAGGCAGGCCCCACAACCTCCTGAGAAACCAGACGTGAGGAACAGTTCTACCCAAAGCATGGGTTTGAATGCTGCTTTAGAGCAAATTCTGAATGCTTTCATAAGRGTTACATCCAAAATGCAGGCAATTTTGGTAAGCATCAAAAAAATCTCTCTGGATATTTAACCATCATCCAACTTGATCTCAAAGCTGCCCACTGTGTCTGACTGGTACTCTGCATTAGTCACTTAAAAACTTTGCATCTGTTTTATTTCAATTAACCACTGCCTCAGTGCTATTACTTCTACACTCAGTGACAAGTGACAGTRAAACTGTCTAGTTCCAAATAACTAGAACCATTTGCAAACAAAAGTTTAAAAGCCCTTTATTAATTCAGAAGTGAAACACCAATATTTCAAGTGAGATAAGTATGTTTATTAAGGTTCATTCTACTCTAAGGTTTATACAGAGAATGGAATGCAATACAAGCTAAGAGTACACCTCAAAGATCTACCACACAACCATCCCCTACTCCCTATAAGGGAACTGTAAAAAAAAAAAATCAGAAAACCAGTTACTGTTCAACTAGTTGCAAGTGGCTTTGTCCAAAGAAGTTAAGCTTGATATTGCATTAGCTTTGTATGCAATAATTAAGTCTCTACAAGCTGAAGTATCACATACAGAGGCAAAAGATTTCCTGTGGACACATGAAACCATGTTTCCAAGAGCTACATCACAAGGGTCTTTAAAACTGCCTAAAAACCAGCCACTAATGGCATGCACAGGTCAATAATATTAACTTTGGTAATGTCAGTCATTTTTGGTCAAATCTGGATTCCACTTTAAACAGTAATATGTATAAAACCACACCCATCCTGTGCATAAAGCAACACACTTTATTTGCTATCACCTAGAGGCAGGTCTTCAAGACATGGCTGAAGTATTCAAATTTAATGTCAGGAGCTTGTTTAGTTCTAAATCACATTTTCACTAGTCTATAAGGCAAGACTAAAAGGACAAGAAAGTGGTTAAATATTTAATTTTTTTTAAATGCAGGACAAGAACCATCTTGAAAATTATATAGCTTTAAGTAACACTTAACTTTTTCCCACAATGCTTTTGTAAGAAATCCAGTAACTTTTATATTATCTAGTTCCCCAAGACACATTCTAGTTTTTCTTTCTGAAGTTATCAATACCCTGTAAATACATGTGTTTTGCTCTTCTTGAGGAAGAAGTTATAGATGTTTTTATTTACAACAGAGTCAATCCTCAGCACTATATCTGGACTTCAAAAGTTTAAAAGTGTAATGAAAATGACAACCTTAAGTGCTACTTCCCATACAGAATCCACACTTAATTCAGTTTTATTCATTGCAAAGTAAAAAGACATCCAATTACACTGGTAAAAACTCAGAGATCTAGATCTGTACTCAAAAAAACACTACACATGCAAAGGGAACAACATCCTGCTAACACAACTTCATTTGCTGCTGCATTTGTCTAATATTAACAATTATGAACAGGGCAGTGCAACTAGTATTTGGAACAATCCTTACAGTGTTTGAGTGTCAGGCACAAAACTTCATTTCTCTTCACACCACTGGTTCTCTTTACGTACCTGCAAGAGCAGTTTAACTGTCAGTATGTTGCAGTGACATTCTAAGCCTTTGGCTGTAAATACCCACAAGCATTCAGGATTATTTACTGCACAGAGACAAACTTGGAGCAGCTTTAGTTTTTCACACAGATTTTGCAATTATAAAATCTGTCTTCCAAACTGGCTGTTTATCAGTGTAAGCCAGGTTTTTCATGCACCTAGGTTTGATTAAATCTGAAATTTTCTGACCAAACAAAGCAAATGGAATATCTGAAGTCTAAGCTGTTTATGACACAGCATTGAAAAATACCCTCAAAAATCTACAACTCATTGCTCTGTACTGAAACCAAGCATCATGTTCTGCTTTTTCTCCAACTCTGCCATTTTGCAATTGGTTTGTTGGTCAAGTTTAAAGATCAATGCGTTTGTTACTTACAGAACCCAAACTTACCTCTCCAGCCACATGCAGCAATACATCTTCAGCATTCCCATGATTGTCCCAAAACAACCAAGACTGCCACAAACAATCCTACCTGCTTTCCTATTAAACTTGCTGGAGTTAGAAAAATCAGTACATTTTGTTTTGACCTTTTCAGGTAATGGGCTGCAAGCATGGTAGACAGCAAAAAGTCTTCTGCTAGTAGCACTCCAATTATAAGGAGATGATGCATTAGTTTACATYGATTGGTAACAAGTCTGCTGCATCACAAATTGAGTTATGAAGCACCACCCAGTAATTCAGCAAAAACAACCATCTAAATTGTAATTAAACCCAGAGCAAGTACCTGTGCTTCTTCCTCTTCAGTGAAGTCATTCTTAATATTGAATGTCTTGCGAATTTCTTCTGGAGTTTTACCCTTGATCATGTTGGCCACTGTCTTGCATGTGACATCCAGCAAACCTTTGATGTCCAAATAATTTGCAGCCTGTGAAAGAGTTTTCAGATTTAAAGCCTCCATATCAATATTCTGTCTCTGCAGATGCACTACAGAAGTTAAGTTTACACTGAAATTTTAGAATACTGTATGCAAACAGATCATCTCCACTTTGAGAAGCTTCTAGCTAAAACCTTCAGGACAGTACCTAAAATTTGCTCGCCAAATAGAAGGCAGACATTTGTACCATGAAAAACACTCCTCCTGCTCCACCCTTTACAAATAGCTTTCAGAAGTCTGCAAACATCCAAGATCTTCACTGTTGCAGTACTGTTAACTTGCCAAGGCAGGTAATGTTGGCTCACAGGTCCATACACAGTACAAATTTAACAGTCAAAGTCAGATTTTCATTTTTATGCAGAWCTCCAGAACTCTGTAATTAGCAATAAGCCCTCAACTTGGACTTGAGAGCAACAAGAATAAAAGACAGTGCTATTTAGTAAAGTATTCTGATTGATGAGTATAAATTAATACCAGCATTAGGCTAACAAGCACCCCAACAACCTCACCAATTTCAGCCAATACTCACCAGAACCACCTGCCCTCCCCACATSCCCCCTTTCCAATAAAGAAGTAACTCAAGAAGCATAAAGGTTTTATTTCTCAAGTGCATAGCATAACTTCACAGGCACAGCCTTTGCCCTTCTTGAGGACACTCACCAGGATAAGTTCAAAAAGTGTTCCTTGGTCTACTTTCAGAAACTCTTGATCCCACACAGGGATGTCATCTGTTCTCTTTTCTTTGTTCTCATCATCCTCAGGAGGAGGTGGATCATCCTTGTGATGGGTGCACCACTGAATCACCTAATTATGGTTTTGATATTAAAGTTTTATCCAAGTGATTCTTCCATGAAATCCCAACTATAACTTAACTTCATTTTGGAATAAATTAGAACAATAGATTCCCAATCCCAGAATACAACAGCTTTCAGAAGTCCCAACTGATTTAGTAGCATTTTAATTACTTTATCTTAAAAGCCAGCTGCTGGTGGTATGAAGTTATTAGTCCCTGTGCTAACATACACGTGCTGTACAAAGAAAACCTAAACCTCGTCTTGCTGCATTTAATCTGTTTGTAGAAACATACTTTGTACTAAGCAGATACTATACAGGGGAAGAGAGCAGAGTGGCAATAGCTACCAGCAGGTCACATTCACCCCAGTACAAAGTTCAGCCAGCAAGTTTGCCATTAGTGTTGGTTTGGGGTTTGTTTTGTTGGTTTTTTTTTTTTAGTTTGGGAACATGCAATCTCATGACCCAGACACATAAAAGAAGCAGAGGATCTACTGCAAGCAAAATCCAGTTCCATTTCACCAACCCAAGAGACTTCACAAATTTAAGTTATTTATGTGTCTGTTCACTGGGAAACAACTCCTAACCCTATATTTACCCCAAAACAGGCACAGTAGTTTGGTGCTTACTTTGGCACTATGCTTTCTATTTGAAAGCATAAAGAATCTTGGACACCACACAACTATACTTTTCTCCACTGACCCATTGACCATGGTCTGTTAATGAATTTAATACCACCAAGGGCACACAGTGTCTCTTAAGCACTGTCACTGCAACCCAGACACAGTGACTGCCACTCTCACCACTGCCTGTCCCTTAATCTCTTCTCCAAACATTTGCATCTCATGAACAGCCACCTCAGTTCACAGAATCCAATTAAAACCAGTGCTTTAACACCATGAAATGCCAGTGTGCAGAGATGCCCAGCACCACTTCCTTAAGAAGCCTGTCTGCCTTACAGCTGCTGAATCAGTCACCCCTGCATGTACTCTGCCATCACCCACCTGCCAGCCTCAGCCCACACAGCCATGTTCATGCACCTTGATTTGGTTAAGCTTGTAGCACATAAAAATATTTTTAAACTAGTAGTTCATAATATCCAAGATGAATTTTACATTTCTTTACTGTCATAGAGCACAACAGCTTTCATCATCTTACCTTTTTTAAGATGGCTGCATTAACATTTGGAAGAGGAACTGGGTCATCATCACCTTCATCATCCATTCCCAAATCTAAAAATGGAAAGAGGACTGAGCAATTGGCAGACAAAACCATTTACTGAAGTGGGATGCTCCATCAGTTCTTCACTATTTTGACAACACCGAGGCTGAAGATTAGTAACAAAGGACCTCTAAAGTGTGAAGTAAGGAGCTTTTGGAAGGCTGTGTGGAGCTATGGCTGCATTATACATCCTAGGTTGTACCAAGTTGAGGTTAAGTGGCTGATAAGGCTGCCTCATCAAATGACAGTATCTACAAACCATCAGCTAAGCTGTCACTTGCTAACTCAGTTCTGAATATGAACTCAGATGCTGAACAATCTGACAAACRTTTGCRTATTTTTACCACTTATACAGTTTCAACCCGTAAGTTCTAACCGAGGGCTCCYATTCCATTAATGATTAAATAAGAAYTCAAATCTACGGTGGTAAATAGACACAGCATCTTGTCCTCTGCATGAGCAGGAAATATTGTAGCCACAGAAGTGCTGCTCTCAGGCTCTGAATCACTCGTATTGATCCTATACCAGCTGAAGAAGTTCAYATGGTAAAACAGCAGCACAAATCCTTCCACCAAAAAAAGCATTTATAAAGCATGTTTCCAACACTCCTTGTTTAAAAAGCTTGTCAGCACGCTCCAGAGAGATTTGGATTTGTCTCCTTGATATGATCAAGGAATCAATGTAAAAATAATGAGAAAAAGATAATTAAAGTTTCAACTTGATACACAGAACAAATACCACATTAGCCATCTTTGATTAAAGAATGTGCTTTTTTTATTACCCAAATGCTAACAGTTGGATGACACCCTAGCTGTCAAAGGCATCTTGGAATTAGTTATGTAATTGACTAACAATGCAGACCTTCACTCATTACATGCACAGATGAGCCAATTCTACATCACCAAGGAACCTAATTTTCAAGAACATATGACCATSATCACGCCTCAAATTTGTATGTGATAAAAATCATGTACTTCTGTATTTAGACAAGTCCGCTACTGTTGTTACCGGTGGGATGCTAATTAACACTGCTTTTTTGTTTGAAATTACTCCACAGATTCCAAACTGCAATACTGCCATTAAAAGACACTGAAATAATTCAAGCAATATCTGAAGTTTAGTCAACTCTGACTGACTTGTCACCATCACCTCTGAACCAGCAATTTTATCTGTTAGCAGAAAATTGATATTTCAATGGTGGTCCCATGGTGCTCAGTACAACCCAAACATTCAGCTCCTCCTCTCTCAGCTGCAGCACCCAACACACAAAATATTACCTGATGCTCAGCCAGCTGCACTGAAAATGCATTTCACCTGTGCTAGAAGACTGGTTCTSTCCCAGGTTAGAAAGAGGCAAGTTTATGGTGCCCAGCTTACAAATTTCCCATTAATAACTTCCCTCTATCTCCAGCTGAGGGTCACTAAACACCAACAGTGGCACAACTCCTGCAGGAGAAAACTGAGAATTGTGCACCCTAATACATTCCATTTCCTGTTTGTGTTGCCAGCCATGTTCAACAGCATCTTATTAACAGAATAGAAGCATTCAATGCCTGACATTCAACCTTATTTTTACTGTTCTCATAAGGTGTCACAACCAAACACTTACATGCAGGAGCATAATATTAACTACATGTACAGAAATAATTGTTCCTAAGTTAATTCATGAATACATCCAAAAACTAGAAAAAACCACCAGTAAACAATGAGGATTTGCACTGGAGGGATTAGACAGTTTGCTCTGTATCCCAGCCATCTGGCAGATCTCCCCTCCCCCRCCACGAGTTCTTTTGTTTCAAATTTATGTCAGCAGGAGATCAGACCTAAGTATTTATCCCAAATAATTTAACAGCATTCACAAGCTCACAATACAGGTTTAACTTCAGCTGATTACTGCATTGATTTATTATCTCCYACTCCATACAAGTGATATTTACGTTCTAAGACTGGTTTGTATGATTAAATAAACTGAARTTTTAAATATTATTAATGTTCTGTTTGCTTAACTCTCACAAAACTGAAGTAGACTGTAGGCAAGGCAGTGGGCTGCTTGTATTTTACAGACCTGTCTACAAGTGCTCTTAACCAGGGCTTTTTACAAGAGCACATCCACCCTGAACAGTTTCAGCTACAACAGCAGGAGTTACAGATGTTCAGGCAGGAGACAGAAGCTGCTCCACAGACCTGGGAATCCTTTTTCAGCACAGCACCAGCTTGTCTCAATTCCTGTCCAAGAGGTTTCCTCAGGGTCTCACACTCTTACCTTCCAGCATGGTCTTTATAGTCACAGACTGTTTTGCAATTTCCACATCAACTTCAAAGATTTCTCCATCTGAGCTCTGCAGTTTAATTGAAGGCATCTACAAGAGAAGGACAGTTATTTCCACACAATATTCAGATGTTACATGTTCAGCTGACTCAAAGATGTGCATCACCTTTACTGCTGAAATTGTTTCTTCCCAACAGCAGATGGCCTAATGCCACTTAAGGTGCACTATTATTCACTCCTTGAATCAACAGTCCTAAATTCATTAATCCTCATGTTTAAGAAACAAGGATTGACTGAAGTCTAACACAAACTCATGAGCTTTTTTTCCTTAACCTGAAAGCATAAAATACACAGACTAGTCAATAGTACTTTTTTTTCCAGTATAACACTACAGCTATCTTTCTCTTGAAAAAAATTTCAACACTTCCAAAACACCACTTGCCTTCAAATCCAAACAAGTGCTACTCATTTCAACTGCTCAAACAATGTCAGATCTCAACAGCAGCTTTCAAATGATAGCAAATGGAACAGAATCATAACATTGAGGTTGGGAGGAAGCCCTCTAGATGGGCTAGTCCAGCCTCCCTTGCTCCAAACACAGTTAAACACCAGGTAACTCAGGATCAAAGGCTTTCCTCCAGAAAAAGTGTTAGGTTTTCTGAAGAGATTAAAAAGCAATAAACTCCTACAAGGAAGGCCTTCAGCACTCACTACTGCCCTTGCAAAGCAGGAAGCAAGACCAGCACTTTGTTAGCATCTGAGACAACCATGCATTTTAACAAAGTTCCTGAAACAAACTGTAGTAAGACCTACAATAAAGAGGCAGCAGGCTTGAAAGATGTCATTAGCAAAAACACAATCAAATTCTACAAAAAAGCACCATTCCAGATATGTAACAACTGAAACCCAGAAGTAAAGCACATGGCACAGCACCAGGAGATTACAACTTCTGGCTGAARCTACACATGCAGACTGTGGGGTACCAGTGCACTTGAGCCAACCAAATGACATTATATAAACAGAACTGTCTGRCCACATAAATTTTATAAATTTGTTCTCAACCAGCTAGCAGGACRTGTTGCAAGTTCCTTTACTACACAAAATATTTGTCAGCAGCAAATCATTGCAACAGTTTCCTTTCTTTTTTGGTCCTCGAGTTACCTGCTTCCAGATCACTGAAGCATGTGTTTGCACAGCCTKTAACTACTGTGAACAGCTCTGGGAACAAAGAATTCCAACTGCAATTAAACTGCCTACGTTCTTCCCCCACCAAACTTACCAGCTGCACACACTAGTGCCTCACAGCAGTACCAGAGCTATCAACAGTTAATGAACTGGACCRCTTGAAGCAAACTTGCATTACCTCTTTCTGAAAGCTCATCGGTGGAGTGTCGCTGAGCCTGACAGCCCCGTGCAAACCCAGGCCACGGCAGGCTCGGCCAACACGTGTTAYTAAGCAGCTCACACCAGCCCCGAGTCCTCACTGCTTTAATTTCCATTTGGCAGTGAGCAGCCAGTTAATGTTTACACAGCAATGTAACCCTATATGAYAGTGCTACTTCTAATTAAGATGGGTGTTCTGGAGGAACACAGTCATGACTATTCCAAAGGTACAAGTGYGTCTATGCACAYACAYAYAYATATATATATAYAYACACACACAGAGAATCTGGACTACAGCACAGTTCTTTCCGTGCTAGCAGTTTGAATGATGTTTGGGAAAAGTGCTGTAGGCACACATTTTAAATTTAATGCATCTGTTCTTGCAGTGACTGCCTGGGAGCACTCCAGCACAAACCCAGCTCCATCGCCAGCCTCCCCGAGCCTGAGCTTACATAATGCTGCACAGCAGAGCCAGGCAGGGATGCTGCCTTAGCCAGGGGAGCCCCAGCAAGGATATTCCCCTCCTATCACCCAAACCTGCTTCTAACAACACCTTCAGTTATTGCYGAAGGTCTGAAACAGGTAGAACGAAGTTAAACTACTGCCTTATCATTGACAACACATCAGAATTTCATCGAAATTTCTTTTTTTTTTTWACACCATTGAATCAGTTTCCTAGAAAACAAGAAAAAAACAACTAATTTTTAGCCACGCTGCAGTACAGCTCCAGCAGGTGACAATCCCTGGGCAGCAGCAGCACCGGGTGACTAAGCAAACCGGTCCTAAAAGCTTTATTTGACAACTRCACAACAGGCTGGGAGCCGAGCTCAAGCCAAACCTGAATTACAGCAGTAATTTACTCGTCTAAGCCTGAAACGCCGAGCTCAGCCACCTACAGCTGCGCCTCCCAGCGCCATTCCGGATGGATGCCCGCCGCTTCCCCCTCGCTCCCGCGTCAGCGCCGGTAACCAGGAACCAGGTAACGAACCCGCACCTGAGGCGCGGCCGCGGCGGTCACGGGGGGCAGGGGGAGCGGCAGGGGGAGGCACAGCCGTCCGGGGGAAGCTCGGTCTGCTCGGAGGCTTCACTCACCACCCCCGCGGGCAGCGCTGCCCACGCCGCCCCCGCGGGAGCTCCATCCCCGCACGGCCCGGGCCCAGCGCACCCCGGGCGCTCCATCCTGCACGGCCCAGGAGCGCTCATCTTTCCGCCCGCCCCGGCCCCCGCCATCACCCCACGGCCTGCCGACCCTCCGTCCGCGGCAGGCCGGGCCCGCCGCGCCCACACAGCTCCTACCGCTGCCCCCGCACCCCCCCGGCCCGCTCGGGCCTCACCGTGAGGCGGCGGCGGCTCCGCGGACGGACCGTGAGGAGGCGGTGGCGGCGCTCGGGCCCGACTGCGGCGGCGCTCTTATACAGAGCGGGGGAGGGGGGGAAGGACCCGCCTCCCGCCGCCTCGCAACGCCCGGGCTGCCCGCCGCGAACGCCTGAGCAAAACACCGCACCGCGGCTCCCAAACGGCGAAATCCGGTACTSGCGCCGCCTTCCGCCAGGTGCGGAGCGGGGAGCGGGGCCGAAARGAGTTGCAGGGGAAGCAGCGGCCGGTGGAGGGTTTTTCAGGCAGCGACGGAGCCGCGCCAGASGCCGCACAATAGAGGGAGGCCAAGGCCCCTCCCCGCGGGCTGAGGGGAGCGGGCCCGGCGGGTCCGGGCCGGGCCTGAGGGCGGCGCGGGGCTCCTGGGGCGGCCGGGGCCGGGGCCGGCTCGGTGCCCTCCAGCGGCCCGGCTGGCCGATCCTGTGGGGAAATCRGTCATTCAGGGTAATCTGCGCTCGCCCCAGAACGCCCACGGTGCTGGTTTTCCTTCACGGGTAGCTGCCAATATCTGTGGAGGCTTCCCGCAGGTAAACACGGTGAAATCCCATCGCCAGGTGTTGCTCCAGAGGCGGAAGACGTTTTAGCCGAAAAACAACATTGAAGAACCGGCTAGTTTAAAATCGTTCCAACATCACACAGCGTTCCTCCTGTGAAAATACGTACGGGAGCTTTCGTAGAGCTGGGAATGGATTTAGCTCCGAGTGGTGCTCACAGAACATCTGCCCCAGGTGCCGCCGGGAATTTCAGGCAGCTCTAGCTCAGCCCTTGAAAGCATCTCCGGACACCAGCTCTGCAAGGAGCCCCCGGCCGAGGAGCCGAGCAGAGCCGGGCACCCAAGCACAGCCCAGGGGAGCTGGGCACCAAACCTTTGTGTGAGCACAGCCCCACCTGGGCACTGCCCCCAGCACGAGTGACAGCTGATAGGTCACCAGAGTGTGCTGGAAAGTGACAGGTACGGGGTTTTCAGAGGAATAAAAAGGGTACGTGAAGGATTTTGCCTTGTGAGGAAGGGCAGGATATGATCCCTCCCGTCACTGTCACAGCACGCACTCCATGCTCTGCTGATGAGCCYGGCTTTGTGTCAGCTCTCCATGGCACAACGGCTTTCAAGTAGGCAAGGTACTCACACAGTGACAACGCAGGATTCTGACCATTTGCTTTACTTCCAAWGCTAAACAAAAATGTTTTAGGAACCAAAAGCATGTTTTCACATCACTCCAATGCAGACACAGCCAGGGTGCCTGTAAGCACACTGATACCTGCAGCAGCACCACTCTGCAGGACAGCACCTTTATAGCCTCAGGCAGCACCAGGGGAGGTTCCGGTTGGACATACACAAGGATTTCTTCCCTGAAAGGGTTGTCAAGCACTGGCACGGTGGTGGAGTCACCATCCACGGAGGTGTGCAAGAAATAGCTGAACACAGCACTGAGTGCTCTGCTCTGGTTCACAAGGTGCTGATCAATCAAGGGTTGGACTTGGCAATCTTGGAGATGTTTTCCAGCCTTAATGTTTCTGTGCTTAGTCACAATTTCCCATCTCTTGGGGTTTCRGAGAGTCCCAGGCTGTGCACCCCACACATTAGGGAACAAATCCTCATTTTCTAGACACACTGGAAAATATTTTATAACATGAAGAATTTTCCCAGGACTCAGAATTTCTTAGTTTAGAATCTTGTTTTGCCCAGTTCAGTAGCCAAGCCTGGCCTTGGACACTTCCAGGGGTGGGGCAGCCACAGCTTCTCTGSGCAACCTGTGCCAGTGTCTATCTCACATAACAAGTGAGACTACAATTAGAAAATATTCAGTATTAAATACCTTGTCCACTGGGGCTGTTCTCTGGAGAGATGGAAGACTCAAACAGATTCTCAACCAGAAAGGACCTCCTAGAGCTCAGCTGATAGCCTGGGAGTTCTATGTCAGAGCGTATCACTTAGAACAGGCCTCWCTGTAAATTCCAAAGAACTGTTGGAGGCAGCTGCCTGACTTGGGAAGTTTTTTCCAGGGGCTTTAGGATGCTGAGCAGCTTGTTAGAGCAGACTTGGATACAACTCTGAGCAACCTGATCTGACYTTGCAGGTGGATCCAGGTCACCTCTGTGGTCCCTTGCAGCCTGGATTACTGTGTGCTCTCCTGGAACTCTTTCCAAGAGCTGAGGGGGCAGCCAGGTGATGCTTGGCAGCAGACTTGGACACTAACAGAAGTTCCTCAGAGATCCTGGTTGATAACCACATAAGCTCTTTGCTAACCMTTGAATGGGACCTAATTTTCATTTTTAATTTATATGTATCTCGTGTAGAGTGTGAAACCTCCAGACTTATCTAACATGACTTTTTGATTGTACCAGAATCACATTTACCTCTTTTGTCCTCAATCACACCATCTCATGCTCCAGTGCTGAGAACCACATTCAGTGCACTAAAAACCACTGCCTTTATTTTCCTTAAATTATTGTTTTTTATTTATATTAAATAAATATAATATATTTGGTTTAGAGAATCAGACAATAAGAGAAGGTGGCCAGTGGAAAACCTGTCTACAAATTCTAAATCCCCTTTCCCAATGTTGCCAAAGAGCAAGGTTTCTGATTTGGCTTGTGACCAGCAAGCACAAGCTCACAGACTGCAAATCAGGCTCAGCAAAGGGGGGATGGGGTTTGCTTTCAACACAAGACAAATCTAATGGAATCTAGGAACAGGCAGAAAGCTAAATTCCATGCTTAATTATAGTTGTGGATAAATTAAATTCAAAATTATACTGCTGACTATACTTGGTACAGCTTTCTACAACTTTCCAGTGGAGAAAATTCCATCCTCAGTGACCTTTGAATTCTACAGTTGAATTAGAAGTTTGGGAAAGTTAAAACAGCAAAAACACCCCACACCCCCAAAAGAGCCAGATGGCTGTGACAGATATGCAATAATCACACACAGCACCTCCCACTGTGCCCTACATATCATACAACCAACCTGCCCAGCCACTCCAGCTGCTTCCCGTTATCTGCTGGGGAAGGCAGCTGCTGCAGCGTGACAGCCCAGCTCCTGTGGGTCAGTCAGTATTAATGGCACAAACCCCCATCCCTGGCTAAAGCTGCGAGGCAAAACCAAGATTGCTTAAAAAAGGGGTGGTCCAATTTCAATTGTTCTGCATACAGGTAATGATTGCACTGCAAATAATCCTGAAGCTGAGCATTGCTCCCCTGGGTGCAGACAATCACACCAGTATCAGCCACGGGTAAATTACAATTAAGGGCCTTTGACCACTGAGAACGTGGAGGAGGAAGGGAGCAGCTTAACACTAAAGCAAATACCTGAAAAGATTGGAGCAACTGAGCTTGATTTAATGCTTAATCAGATCCAGAAGAGCCCTGACCTACATATTCACAGCATCCCTGAGCTGCAGGCACAGCCAGTTGAGCAGCCATGCAGCTGCAGGGGAAGAGAGTTTAACGTGCTGAACGTGAGGGAGCAGCCTCCTGGACACTGCATCTGCTCCACAGCCTCATGTTCCCTTCTTGGATGTTTCTTTCAGGCAAAAATTAACATGCCCTCCACTCTTCAGACCACCTCACATTCCACTTTGACAGAGAAACAGGATTTTTTTTAGCTGCTCGTGGTGATTTAGAGAATATGAAGATAACACACTGATTATTTTTCAATACAAATGTGATGTGGCATTGTCAAAGTCTAATGACAATCAGGCTTCAAAGAGCTCAGCTTTGCTCCATCGACAAGTTCAAAAAATCCACAGAACTCATCCTGAATTCACTGAACCAGGGAGAGCAAGCCAGGGAGAGAGCCAGGTATGACCATGGAATCTGAAAAATAACCTAATCTACATGTAGGGGAGAATGAGAYTTGCTGCAAAAATCATCCTTAAAAAATGCTCTTCATCCAAACAAAAGATGAAGAGTATTTTTTAAAACAAGCAGCCACATCAAGTTTGAAAATAATTGAACTGACTGGTTCAGTGTAAAACCAGAAAACATCAGAATTATTCATGTGAGAGAGATGGTAGAAGGACACTGCCAAGCTCAAAGGCCTGGGCCACTGTTTTTTTAAAGTAGTCTTGGAACAATGCAGCAGCAGTACTTGTTCTCAGTACAAGTCTGAAAAAGCTAATTATATAAAAAGCTAATGATTGCATTTCCACTTCATCAAAATTTGTATTAAAGCAGCATCCTTGAGGCAGAGTCACTTTTCACAGAAGTTGTAGCCCAACAATGCAAAATGGTGGGTGGCAGTGCTGAGCACTTGGGTGAGAGTCCAGATCAGAGAMTCCTTGAATGGTTTGGGTCAACAGGGACCTTAGAGCTCATCCAGCTCCAACCCTCTGCTGTGGACTAGACCAGATTGCTCAAAGTCCCATCCAACCTGGCCTTGAGCACTTCAGGGATGGGGCAGGCACAGCTTCTCTGGGCAGCCTGTGCCAGGGCCCCACCACACTCACAGGCAAGAATTTCTTCCCAACATCCAATCTTGTCCTGMTCTCTCTCAGTTTAAAGCCATTCCTCCTTGTCCTGTCACTCCAGGCCCCTGTCCCAAGGCCCCCTCCAGTTCTTTTGTAGCCCTTTTTGGCACTGGACTGAGACTTGGCCTTTCAGGTCTCCCTGGAGCCTTCTCTTCTCCAGGTGAGCACCCCCAGCCCAGCTCCAGAGCAGAGGGGCTTCGGCCCTCAGAGCATCTCCATGGCCTCCTCTGGTCTTGCTCCAGCAGCTCCACGTCCTTCTGATGTTGGGGATCCCAGAGCTGGACACAGCATGGCRGGTGGGGATTCTGGGAGCAGAATAGACACCAATGGACTGACAAAACCCAATAACCAAATCCTGTCAAGCAGACACCAAGTGAATTTTTTTTATCAGCTTCTATTCCTTCCTCTAACAGCACTCCCATTCCCCTTATATAACAATGGGGATTCAAGATAGTTTAAAAAACTGAAGATGAAGAGGAGGAAGACTGAAAATAGAAATACCTACCTCAAACCTATTTGCAGCACCTATTTCCTAATCTCTCCCTCACTCCACCTCCCCATATTTAAACAGCGATTTCTGTACCAGTTCCGCCCTGGCATCCTCTGAAATCTTTGGGACCACTCTGGAGGAGCCAAGCCTGGATCCTCTGGCTGCCGAGGGCAAGGGTCACCTGYAGGGGGATAGAATATAAGAAAATAAAGATAGTGTAGAAAGTAATCTTACCCTTAAGGCGTTGCAGCTGGGCCRATTATCAAAGATTAGGGACAGGCCTGACTTTACCAGGCCACAGCTGTAACCAATGAGTAGAAGAGTGCTATAGAAGAGTGGGGTGGCTGGGTGAGAAGGGAACTGGAGTCAGTTGGCTGCTTTGTGAAGAAGGAAGAGTCWGTGCTCTGAGGAGGTGCTCACGAGAAACCAAGAAGGTTTGRAACCCCTGCAATACGATGACAACAGTCACCCACCTGCAGCCCGTTAGAGGCGGTGCACGTCAGCYTTGCCCACGTTGGAGCGGCTGGGGCCCGGGTGGGTCACGGTGCCCGGTGCCGCCAGGCGGGGCAGTGCCACGCGGTGGCGCCGGGGCTCGCTCCGAGGGACGGGAACTCAGCGAGCTCAGCCCCGCAGAGAGGCGCTCCCGGGCATTCCCGGGAAAATGGAAAGCGCAGACTTTCTGTAGGTGGCCTTGAGAACGACCTTCAGTRGTACCGTATAAAACTGTAAAAATCCTTGATATAAACACAAGGGGAAGGGAACTGGGTTAGCTTTACAGGGCTGCCTGGCACTGGTCTCCAACGCCGGAGCCGTTCAAAGTTCAAAAAGCAGATTCTGGGCTGGTTCTGATGCCACAGATGCTAATGAGCAGTTGCTTTGAGGTTTCAAAGTCCATGGGAATAAATACAGTGTGTTTCAGATGTCAGCATTTTTAAATGCATTCAAAACATTTCAAAAAGAGATTCCAGRGGAGAAAGGGATAGTCCAATAACATTTCGAGACGGCTGAGCTAAARCTGGATAAACTCATGACCAGACAATCAGAACCCATCACCAGCGTTTCTCTCTCCCAGGAGGCTGTGGCACCCCCTCCCCTGGGATTGTCCCTGCTCCAGCAGCAGCCGGCTGTGTTCCTCTTCCCCGAGGACAAACACAGCAGTGGAAAAGGAGCAGAGCTGCCTGAAAAGTGGGTCAAGCGTGGAATGAAACACCCACCATAGGATACTCCCAGGCAGGGCTTCTCCAGCCGTGTGCTTATCCCCACCACCCCCCCATTTTCCTTATAAAATAAAGAAGCAGAATAGAGCAGCCATCACTGCCGACTGCTGCACTGATGGCCACGATAAAGGTTTTTCACAGCAAGGTTTAGGRTTAGGCTGGCTGTAAGGGGGTGTTTTCTCAAACTCCTGAAAAATAAAGGCATTTGGGAGCCAGGCTAAAGCCTTTCAGCCCAGTCGATCATGCAATTATCAATGTAAACAGGACAGTCCTCTTTTACAGTYCAGCACTTTTGGTTTTAAATGCATAATCTGGAAAAGAGCTTATAGATTTATTGAAATAAAAAAACTAACTAACTAAAGCAACAAAAACAAACCAAAAGAACCTAACCTCAAAAAACCCAGATGTATTTGGGGGAAATCTACAGAGGAAGATGTATACAGAAAYCAAGACAACTAAAAGCAAAGATTTAGTTTAATTTATACAACCTTGTGCTATGATATGAGTAGATGCAAAAYAGAGTGTTCTCAAAATCACTTTCCTGCTAAGTTCTCATGTAKGATGCTCTCCCTGATCATGCTGCTCCTCCTCCAATTAGCAGTCCCAGGTACTATTAGCAACTAATGTTTTATACATTATTTATACCAGCAGCAATCATTTTAGTCTCCATCCCAAAGTTCTGTTCACCAGAGAGTAATTATGAGATCAGTAGTTCAACTCATCTTAAAGACTAAAGCTTTTAAGCTCCAGCACAGGTTTTAAAAGGCTAAAATGTGCAGCACTGCTCAATTTAAAACCAAAAGTGTTGTTTCAGCCTTTTTTTCCCTGTCCATATGCCAAAGCACTCTGGTCCCTTGCTCAAGAAAGCAGCCTGCCTTTATTCCCATCCAAAAGGAGTAAAGCCAAATGAATTAGAGCACCAAAATAACTTTCTGTAAACCACAGAAGGCTGACTCATGAACTGCTGACTCTGCAGGGCTTTGTTGGTGTGTTCATGGGTACTGAAAGATTTCTACGCTGAACAGTGTGATTTTCACTTAACACTTTACCTGTTTCCAGCCTTCTCCCAGAAGAACTTGCAGAACACCAGTACTCTGTGTCATGACTGCCATAGAACACAGAAGGCACCCAATGCCTTCTACAAGGCTTCAAAAATCTCTGCTTGCAGACATTTTGCTCCAAGGATCCAAACTCATACAAACTATGAGTATTATTGCAAAAAATGGAACCTGTAAAAAGCCATTTCTCAGGCAAAATTTGCTCTAACCTACACAGCAGCCCTTAAAATACATTAAGAGTTTYCAGGAGTGCTCTGCATCCAGACAAAACAAGCAGCAATTAAAGCAATAAATGAGTGTGGAACAGGTGCATAAGGAGGTAATCAGAGTGGAGGCACACCTTCAACTCACTGAATTTGGAGCAGCGTTTCATTTGAAATTCAAAATCGTGATCACGCTGCATCTTACAACCATTTTTCTTGAATGAGTACTTATTCTTCAGCCCCCTCTCAAGGTCACAGCTCCTCCAAGAGCAAGACTGCACTCCAGTATTGCTAAGGAAAAGAATGCGTTTATTGAAMTATGAAAAAAGGCCCAAAATAAACCCAGCACTATCATAGCAGTTTGGTTTTGTCTTGTACAGGAGGAAATTCTTTAAGAGTCAGGATAAATTTTTATATTGTCAGAGACTTATCCCAAGGTCCTTGAAACACAATTGYTTTCTAAAAAGGACTCAGTGCTTCAGTTTACTACTATAAAAATCAAAAATAATTCCCATGGAAAATGGATTGGTAGGTATTGGCACCTCTCAGCAGTTTTTTCTGTTACTAGAGGAGCGTTTGACAGGAACTGGACCAAGACAGAGGCAGGTGAAATGTCACAGCTTCCATTGGCAGGATGTCCCTTCACCACCTTTTTCACAGGGCAGAATTTCTTCTGTCACCATTCAGACACCTGGGGAAGGAGGTAATGCTCTCTCTGCGCTCCCCCACACATCCAGGATCCTACCAGGGTATGATCAGAAGACCCAAACCAGGTAACACTGCCCAAGCACTTGGGGCAGGGATACTGAGTGTGTACAGCAGCATCAGCAGCTAAAACAATCCAAAATGTGCCCCAGGTGAGAGTCACACACATTGGTTACCTTGGACAAACATCCACGTGCAGCAGCAGCTTGGGCAGCAACAGAGCAGGGACTGGGGCAGCAGCCAGCCCCAAACTCCAGGGATCTGTGAAGGGGGGGCCATAAGTAGAGGAACAAAGCACAGGGTGGAAACAGGCAGAAGAAAGGTGTAGAAAGAGGGTGAAGGGGGGAAAAAATCTGGCAAATCTATATAACCTCTGTATGTATATAATACATATTTTGTCTCTTGTTTTTGATTTAATGGGCCCTTAGTTCAGGACAGGCCTGCAGCAGTTTTGGGTGCTCACTTTGATACGATATGGCCAATGACTTATGCAAAATGAAATCTGGAAAGCTTAAAACCCTCCTCTCCTTTGTCCATTAATATTCTCCTGGCTCTATTCAGGTTTTGAGAAAGAAGAAAAAAAAGAAAAAGCAGCTCAYGCAAAAGTATAATTTCATTCCCAATTGCCTTCTGATAACCAAACCCAAATGTCAGCCCACCCCACTAAGAACTGGGTATGACATTTCCACTTCAAACTGAACCACCACAATACAGGAGTTCCAGCTGTGCCTCTAGTTTGTATKGCATGGAAGGCAGCAGGTGTTGTGGAGATGGGAGGAATTACCAGTGAGCTCCAAAACCTGCTCATTTCTCTGCAGCCACCATGGTCACAGGCTGAAGTAAAGGAAGTTTTCTGCAGGTACCAATCAGCTACCAATAAATCAAACCCCAATTATCTGTATCTTTGTTGCTTCTCTTGCATCTTCCAAACATGAGTTCAGCTGGTTAGTGCTCCATCACAGCAACGTATTTTTTTCTTCATAATGTGGTTTTTGCACTGGAATCTTCACACAGACCATCACAACATAATTACAGAGGAAAGCACAAAAACTGGAGTGACTCCAACATTGTCCATGGACTTTACTAACCACTTGGATTTGTGTACAGAAACTGAAGCAAGGAAAGGACTGCTCCCTGCCAGAGCAGATGAGTCACACCAATTAAAGCAACAAGGAAAGCAGAAAATAGGGCAAAGTCATTCCTCTTGAAGGAATGGTGTCAATGAAAGCACAGAGTCTCATCTACACAAACACAGAGAAAGACAAGTGACAGGAATGGAACGTGAACTACTCTCAGCAAAGGATTTTTTAATAGTGATCAAAGCAAAAGCTCCCAATATACTAAAAAAAGCCACTTCAGATGCACTTATTTTTAGCATGCACTTCTTCCTGTAAGAAATCAAACGACAGCACTGAGGTCTCCAGGAGCCACTTGGAACCCAACCTACAGGACAAGGCTCAAATTCTGCTGAAGAAAAAGCAATGACTTGAGCCTTTCTGAAAGGGAATGAAGTAATGCTTGATGAAATGAAGCATCTTCTTTGCAAGTTAAAGAATTAAGTGGTCCTCCAGCTTTTCAGAAAATCATGTCTAGGACTAGACCTCCAGGTGAGTTGGACATTTGCAAAACTTCTGTGTGTTCCCTCAGAAACAAGCAGTTTAAAAAACAAGCCTCTATGTTATTACAGAATCTACATTGTGCCCAAGAAACCTAAAGTCTCAAACAATATGAATATTAAAGAGACCTACTAAATCAACAGCCAGGTACATCATTTAGATGTACCSAAGAAGTTTCACACACAAGCCTTAAGAAGGCGTAACATTTGAATTTCTGCTTTGAACCAAATCATCAAATTTGGGTTCAAATTTTGAAGTTAGTAGAAAGGAAATACTTAAACAGAAGTTAACATAAACCACATACCACTGTTTTTCAGAATGGAAGCCTGGGCAAATACATGTAGCACTAAACTTCAAGTTGTTTCCTTTAATATTTACAAAACTGGTTTTATTCTTAGTTTTTCAGAAAAATGGTTTTAAGTATTAGCACCTACATTGTAAATGACTCAAACTTAGATTTACACTTGAAATAAAGCCACAACGCAATCAGTTAAGTGAACTTATATTCTTCCATTTCTGAGTATTTCAGTAGAGCACCAAGAGGGAAAAGAGCAACATGTGAGTAACCAGCAAGTGAGACACAGACCCAGGCACCTTCCTGGGACAGGATTCAGAAGGTCAGAGTTTTCCAGCACACTCCAAATCACCTCACTTTTAGTTATTTATAAGGTGGAAATTTCTATGCAAGTTTATAAAACCCATCCAGCTACATGTTAGTTTATTAAACCACAGTTGACCTGAGATGTAATTAGAATTTTGACATTTTTCCATACTTAGTTCACAAGTTTATTATGAAAAAGACTGCAGCTCTGTCCTGCAGTAACATTGTTTTACAGAAAAAAACAGTTCTGTTCAAAGTAATTCACTATCCTTGGACAATTACAAGGGACAATATGGTAGGGCAGAGTGGAAAAGGGAACTGAGTGCAGACAAAAAAAAAATCAATACAATTAAATTAAACAGTATTCCCTGAAAATAAACAAACAGTTTCAGAACAAATATGAGGCCTTGGTACTTATTTTAAAAATGTTCTTTAAGCTTCAATGATTGTTTGCTGCTACCCTTATCTACAGTCATGCTGAATAAAGCTATAGCTAAATGGAAAGTTAAATGTATTCACGAGGTGTTAATGTCTACATCTTATTATTTGCAGTCTCTCAGAGAAAGCAAAAGTAACTACAAATAGCGCTATGCCAGAAACTGGTTTCTTGACCAACAATGTTGCTTCAGCATGCAATGAACTGGTTCATTCTAAAGTGGTCACAGTTGTTGATGACAAGAGGCTTTGTATTGAATATGGCACGTCTTTTGGTCCATGTGAAAACAAAGTTTGAATGTTAAATATTTTCTGACACTTTGAAGTTACTGTTGCTCTTCCCATTTTCTTTAGGTCAACATATGGTTCATGGCAATACTGTACAGGTCTAAAATCTCTTTACAGGAAGTAGTCTGGGGTGCGACGAGTAACATGCGGTTCACCTCTGCGCGGTGCCGGGTCAAACTGCAAACTGAGAGACAGACAGCAGTGAGAGCTCTGCCTTCACTCAGGTACGCTCCAGCCATGAGTTACAGAGCAGTGGTTTAACACAAGTGAGTCTCTGCAAGTTTTATCAACCAAGTTTTCTAGAACATGTGTTCTAGCTCTCCTACTCCTGTTCGTATGTATTTTTAACCATCACTTTTCAATTCCTCTTACCATGAAATTAATTTTAGCTTTAAGACTCAAAGTGGTTGAACATTCCTATCTATCAGAAAGTTAGAATCTCCAGTTATTTTCAAAGAGGGCAGTATGCACAGTGCTTTTGCCTCATTTACTAGTGAAGCTGCTGCTGCAGTAGTTAATTAGAAATCTCATTTAAAGACMTGATACCCAACACCTGAAAAACTCAAAGGTTCCAAAAGCCTCCTGCCCAAGACCGACAGGAAGGCATTATCTTAGATGTCACAGACTACTCCTGCTCTCAAATCACATCCCTACACAGTAAGTCATTAAAATCCAGGTAGTTATACAAAACAAAATTGAGGAGTCTCACTTTAATCTGACAGAGAAGATCTCAACAGCAACTGTTCCAGAGGCTTGACTCCAAGACTTTAAATGTGACTAACCCAACAATTCCACACTCACTCCTCCTCCCAAAAGCTTAGAGAGGGGGAAAAAACTCCATACTTTAACATAACTAAATGGTATCTTCAAATCACAGGCAACATAACTCTCATTTTTAAATATACTTACAAGGAGTATTTTAGAGTGTCATCAAGTTCCATAATTGCAGCCTGGTTGCCACAACGGTAACAATAGTTTGGAGCACTGAAAATTGTTACTACATTCCGATCATGGCACCAGTTGTACCCCTGGAGAGGAAGGAAAAAATAATTCAGACAACCAAGTTAATGTATCCCATGTAACCACCTGACTACAAACCAGCCTTTTAATGTGCACAGCCCTAAGTGGCATTTGTAGGGTTACTTTAAATAAGCTTAAGGCTGTATCTTTTTCCTCTTCTGGAGAGAAAAAGGGTAAAAAGGAATTTTGGCCTTCACAGTTTGCTTCCTACTAGCAAATATGAGCTAGGTATTAAAAAAAAAACCAACCCACCTAGCAATATTTCTCCATTGCATTAGCATTAAATAGTTAAAACAGCAATTCTGAACAATCCACTCTGAACCTTCAACTGTGATCACCAAAACCAGAGTCCAGACATACATTTAAAAATCTGAACTGCTAGGAACAACTAGAGACCAAAAACCAAASTACACATCCAAGCTAAAAAGAAAAATTACACCTTTTTTCCAAGAGACACRTATTTTAAAACCTTTTTATCTACACAGAAATGCAACACCACATCTAGTACCAAAGCCTGGTTTGAGATACTGCTGTAAATTTTCAGGAAAACAAGGCCAAAAAAAGATTACTCCAMTGTCAAATTCCTTCAGTAGCATGTGAATACTGCCAAGGTCAAGTTTCTGGAATACTCCTAGCTGGATCATCACCTGTCACAGAAGCATATGCACATCTCTGACACACAGAGCATGGAATAAATGGACCAAGGACACAACCCAAAGTTTGAACACACAGGATGTCCTGCTCACCTCCATTACCAACTGATGAGCTCTTGAAACCAACGTAAGGCCATTAGCATGGTTAAAGGTTTCTGAAATATCCTGTCCAAATGTGTAACCTGCACCTCGAGGAGAAATTCCCCAGCCACCGCGATCATCTGGATCTGACCATAGCAAGTCACACATGGGACCCTGTAAGAGATGTAGATGATGTTTCAGAGGTGAAGTGCAAAGAACCAAAAGCAAACAAAACCCAAAAATACTTGCACCACCCCTGCACAACTCTTTGACACTTAGTATGTTTCTTTCTTTAAGCAAGGATATGCCCCTCATTTTTCCTTTAAAAAATCCAGAACAGATTTTTTCCAGAACAGAAGACAACAGGCCCTTTAATATTGTTAAGTGGATCTGAATTTAATCTTCAGCCTGCAAGCTTAACCCCCAATACATGCTGAATCATCAATCTCACTGGCTTAGAAAATCATTTTTCAGTACCTCATGGGGAACTTCCTGCAAGCGATCAAGTGCTCTGATGTGATCCAGTGTATCTATAGATGGAGACAGGCCACCATGTAGACAAAAAATCTGCAAGAGTTAAGAAATATGAAGTTTATTTGCATTAACCAGTGCAGTCAGAACAGTTTAGAATAAATTAATATGAGAAAATCTGCATGAGATTCCCTTAAAGATGAGAACAGAATGCAACGTTAAGAACTCCCTTTACAATAAAAAACATTCAGCTTTGTCAAATGTCAACATACCTGGCCATCCACCAAGGCAGTTAGAGGCAGGTAATCAAAAAGGTCTGTAAAGTATTTCCAAACATTTGCATTTCCGTATTTCCTTAAACATTCATCATAGAAGCCATAAACTTGTGTGATTTGCCTGCTTTCATGGTTCCCTCGAAGAATTGTGATACGTTCGCGGTAACGGACCTRAACAGAAGAGTTTATTTTAGCACATCAGTGAGCAACTCTTCCCCAGAAGAGAATYTGCACTCCTCAATCCCTGCCACACACCAATAAACCATTCTGAAGATTATATAATAACCTTTAAGGGAAAAAAGTACTAATTTATTCCAATCTTCAACAGCCAATTACTTTTGAGATTAATTACAAGCATTTATTACTACTAGGGGACTGCACTACACCTGTGCATTAAGCTCATTTCTCCAAGCAAATTCTTAAAGATTGCCGCTCAGGGAGGTAAAAAATAAACACTCATTTTAGATAAAGCTCAGGCTTGCACCTTAACATTTTTATAAATTTTTTTAAGAAGTGACTTAGAAAACTAAGAAAGTCAAGAAGTCAGTTTCAGTCACTCTAATACCAATGCAGTGAAAAACATAATAGCTATTAAGTGTAGTCAGGACAGTAATATCTTTTATACAAGACTGTAAAGCTGAGAAGTTACCTTAAGAGCTACAAGCAATGTGACTGTTTCAACTGAATAATATCCTCTGTCAACATAGTCCCCCATAAACAAATAGTTTGTGTCTGGTGATTTGCCTCCAATTCTGAAAAGTTCCATGAGGTCGTGGAACTGTCCATGGACATCTCCACAGACTGTGACTGGACATCGCACTTCTTGTACGTTGGATTCTTTTGTCAAGATTTCTTTAGCCTGTAAAGCAAAAAAGCAAATAAACTGTGAGTTTGTCTGTGAAGAGCTGTTTTATTCAGAGCACGCTCTACCACTTCCAACTCTGCTACCTGCTCTCTTTAGGAGCTCTCGTCCCTTCCTTTCCTGAAGCACCTGAGGGAGAAGTTTATCTTTACTTAAATGCCATTAAAACAGCATTTCACTTTATGAAACCKTGTATTAGTAATTAGTAGTTGCATGGCTGCTTTTCCTCCTTGAGGAAAGTATCTGAAGCAAAACTTCAGACCTTCTACAAAAATTGTTGTGTGAAGCATAGAACAATGAACATCACTACTAGAACTTTAAAAGTTTAAGTATTTTGAAAAATGSAATCTAAAACTCCTGCCAGCATCTTACTTCCAAAAGCCCAAACTCAGACACAGCCAAAACACTACCAATGCCTTGGCACTCACCTGCACAAACATCTTCAACCCACCTGCAAAGGCAGGGGGTTCTGCATGAAGCAGAATGAGAACATCCACAGGTACCAGCAATTACAGAGCAGGCCATTACCTGTGCAAGTTCTCTCAACAAGTTTTGTGATTTAACAGAGACTAATAATATCAAGCTGTGTCTTCATAAACCAAAGCTGGCTAAGATGTTTGTAATCACCATTTTTTCCCAAAAAATTGTGTATATAAAAGTTGCAGACAAAGGTAATTTGTATGAAGAAGCACAGGCTAAATATAGCACCAGAAAGGTAATTCTGAAATAATGCAAGACAGTGGTTACAGTTTGTTCTCAGAAMAGTCACCAGACACATGCCACAATGATTTGCTAAATCAAGAAGCTATTAGAAATATAAATAGTAACAAGTTTACTAGTTACCATCTACTAAGACTTCCCTCTTTTTCAAGCGTCAATGCTCCTATTCAAACAGGATCCCTTTTTTATCTCATTAACTCAATTACAAGAAAATACATAAAAATTAKATATATTCTATTCTATAACCCAAGTTGTCTACAAGAAAGTGGCTGACACTCCCACCCAAAAGTGGTGTCACTGTCCCACACATCATCCTGGCTGACCACCACAGTCACCACTTCAAAYAAAAGCAACACCTAAGTTTAAATGATGGAAACTCATGAAATTCAATGTTTCACTGCAAAGAAATGCAAAAATACAGCATGGCTAAGCACCCTGCACAACACAAAGCTTTAGATGTCACTCTGCAGACGTATTTACATCAAAAGTCAGTCTCATATGACAGTTTCCACTTGCACTGTGCCCAGTACTAAAGATAGGTCATTCCTGGCTTSTGGTCAATGCTTAAAATGCAGATGTATTTTAAGATAGCCTGACTTGAGTTCATTTTAATGCAGTGACACTCACCGGATGTTTTGAAGGTGTTTTAACAGCCTTAGCCTCTTTTAATACTCTCTTACATTCAGAAGCATTAGCCAGCTTAATTCTCCTTTAGACAGAGAACATCAGATGCTTACAGCAGTTCCATATAAAAAACCTACTCTTTAATGAGCATGTTTCTACCACTGGATTTTCTTAACACAGTTGAAGCACTGCACAAAGAATGCATCATTCATTTTTCATCAAAGGTATGCAGCGTTTGTGCTGAGAATGGCAGAGTTCTCAGCAATGGAGTTGTTGCTGCCTCCGTTTCTGAAGTATTAAATCACTCAGATACGTACATGACCAAACACAGAGAAGTCAGACAGCTACTCTGATGGAAAAAGACTGTTCCAGGTCAATTTGCAAAACAGCAACCTCTGTTTAAATCCTGCAGTGGAGGAATGCTGGTGCAGGGATTCCAACATTTCCATGTTTTAAAAGCAGTTTCATGCAACACTGTGTTATGAACTGTTTAGTTCATTTACAGTCTTCCGTCCCACAGCATTAGAAGTGGCATATACTCCAGTGCTTAAACACTCAGCTCTAGAAAAGAGCTTTAGCAAAGCTGAAGGTGGAAAAAATAACATCCTCAAAGCAAGCCACCAACAAGCAGTCTACTATACCCCAACTTTCATAATGAACAAATTCCTAAAAAAAAGTAAGAAAAAAAAAAGGAATTTTAATATACCATAACACAATACAAACACAAGTTGGTAGGAGAACAGTATATTTAATACTACAATTTCACAATGGCCAATTGTGATCACTAATACTACTCCTGCAGTATCTGTGCCCCTGACCTTGTACTGGATCACACACAGCAACTCTACCTGGTTCCACTCCCTCTTTTTATTGAYTCTTGAAGGTGCTGCTTACTCACCACATCACACAACTCCCTCCCCCTACCCATCCTCCTCTCCAACAAATGGACTTCCCATCAACAGCTCTCCTACACTTTCTCAGGGAGAGGAAGCAGCAGAGCACTCTTCAGCACCCTCCAGCAGAAGGCAGAAAACTTCTTGATTCAACCATCTGACAAAGGAGAACTAGGAAAAGACACATACACACATCACATCCTGAACTTCAAACACCCTGGGACCTAYTGCCACAAAGTATAATAGTGCGACAATGCAGTATTTTGACACCAACATTTTGTAACATCACTGCCTATCATCAGGACAAACAATGATAAAATTCATAAACAGATTTTCTSAAGCACCTACTAATTCTTTTGTATCTCTGCCTTTTTTCAGTTCTCAACAATTCCTACTATTAACACAGCCCTGAACTTCTCTACCCCTCCAACACTTAATTAAATCTTTTTCACATAGTAGAATACCACCACAAGTCAAAACTTCTGTGGCGCAGGATACTTAAGCAAAAACTTGCTATCAACAACCTACCATATTACAGTTGTAATACCCTGCCTCTGAATCAGTTTAATTMTTTTTTCAGCACTACACTCTCAGATTTCAAAATAAAGTGCAAACACATACAGAAAGACTGCAAAGAACACGTTACTTCAAGYTGATAAATGCTAATTTTACAGCCAATCACCAATTAAGTCAGACAAAAAACACAGCTGTGAGACAGTTACACAAGCAGAGTGTAAGAAGAACCAAGTGCAATGCTGTCATAAACACTACTGCTGAGGTGGAAAGTCACATATTTTACTCAGAACAATCTCAAAGTTCAAACAATAAGTAATAAGTATCAAATACATTTCAGCTTAGTCATAGTGACTGGAATTCATTCTGACTTGATACTGGCTTAGTCATTTCTCTGTAAAGTGAAAACTTGTACAGTCCCAAAACTTAAMAAGAATAAAACCAATATTGGCTAAAACACGCAAGAAAACAACCAGTTTTCACTTTACTATAAAAAGAGTAGCATTGCATAAAAACTCAACCTAGTACTTGAGAATTAAACCACTCCTGGCCTGCTGCACATCATCTAAAGGCCCAGSTGAACAGTACCAAGCTGCTTTGGTGGCCCTGTTTACAAAGCACATCYCTGCAAGGTGCTGGTCTTAAAACACAACGATCAGCTTCATTGTTTTAAGAACAGTACAAGATCCAAGTGTATGAACTGCCATAGATAAGAATTTTGAAAAAGATGACAATTAAAGTCACTACCATATGATTTTCAGATCCTCAGTTAATTTAATGAGATGCATGGGTTGTACGCATGCAGATGTGTCTCTTATTTCCCCYGCTCTCTCCAAATCTTTTTATCCTATATGCCACAAATTAGGGCTCAGAGTCGAGTGCCATAAAAGCCATAATCCATCTAATTCACTTCCTCAACTCACTCTGTACTGAGGATATGCAAGCTTCCCTCATAAGCAGTGTACATCACCAACCTTGTCTCACAGAAATAATTTCCAGTGGTCCATTTCTACAAAATCCTCTGAATTAATCTGTGCCCAAATTCCTCTGTTTCCAGAATGCACCAGATATTTCTTGATTACTCTGACCCCTTCTTATGCCCCTACATTCTAGCATGAGCTCTGACAAGTCAGCCCAATTATCTACCAGGAGAAACTCTGGGGCACATAAAAGAAAATAACAAGACCCAAACYAAAGAGTAAACATCACTGTATCTGTGTAGAATTGTAAATCAATGCGTGAAGCAGCACTATGAACCAGTCATCAAAAGATTACCACTACTAACTCAGTAAAGAAAATACAACCATTATTTTGGTTAGACAACACAGCCCCAAAATCATGGTTGCAGATGGTAACATGTCATTCTTGGCAGACCAGAATTCACACCTGCAGCCCACCATGCTGTCTAGTAAAGTGTGTCATGAGAAGCATCCACTGTAACCAAGAAATAGTTGTTTGTAGTTACCAGAAAGATATTTTGATGAGATTGAAGACTTCAACCACACCCATAATTTCCTGTCACCAAGGTGCACAGGATGTGACTAAAGGCACAATGATCAGCTAATTGGGATGAATACTGGGTTCAGCTCTTCCAACATCATGACCTGGAAAAGGTTCCAGTTCCAAGCAAAGTCATCCATTACAGTCAGCAATTCTTCTGCAGAGTCAATGCTTTTCAATTTAAAGATTTCCCCACTCCTCACAAGGGGAGGAAAGAGAGCAGGTTCAGACAAAAGATGGGCTTATTTTTTAAAGTAAAAGGTGTTTTAATTCACTGACATTTTAAACAAAACTAGATAAATGAAGCCTCCAATACCACCTTTCTGTGAAGGAGGCATGGCAGTCAGATTACACATGACACAAATGGGAAACTGATTTATGCTGAACTTCGCAATCCACTAAGGAGTTCAGTGTGAATGTGTAAGTAGGAACAAAATTAAAATACAAAGCTCCCCACTGACATTTAATTATTTAGTATTCCAAAGTAAAACCAGGATTTCCATCCACATAGAAATACTGAGCAGCAAAATACTCTTTTGCCAGGACAGAAGTTGATGCATCTGCTTTCTCTCTGGATTTGTGACTAGCACCTACACCTTCATTTCGAATCTCTTCTGTTCAGTGAGAAGACAGACCAGTTTAAATAGAAGATATTCACCAACAAAAAGAGCAACCCCAATGCCAGGACTGCCGTAAAATTAAAATAAAACAACCACTTTCCTTTATTGCCTGTAAATTCTAGAAGGCCTACAAGAAAGCATGCAAGCAGCAAACTTCTGCCAAATAACCCTCCCCTCCTTTGTATTAAAAAAGGACTGACATCATTCAAAACCTTGATAGCCCCCTCAACATTTCCAYCTGAAAAGTTCAATAGCATTCTTGCCCTCAGAGGCAAATCTGGAAGAAGGGGGAAAGGCTTTTAATCAATCAGTAGTTGACAACAGCAGYGAGGATAGGAAGAGGGTCTTCTGAAAGAACTCAGTGCTGCTATTTTCATTCATAAAAAAGATCTTGGTATCTTTAAATCGAAGAAAACTAATCTAGGAAAAACTTCTTTGAAAAAAACATAAGAAGTCAAATAACTCAGGAACCCTTATGCCTTCCTTGCCTCATGGGGAGCTCCAAGGAACACAGCAATGACAGCAATGCAGGAAGCTGACCATTTAGAGGAATGTTTTTCAGTCCTCCCTGTARAACAAGCTGTATACATTTTGAATAATTCAAGTTTTTAAAATAAGAAATAGGCTAAACCTATTCCCAAACTAGTTGTGCCTGATATCAACAAGTCCAGCTTCATGCAATGAACTCAGAAAGTTCTCAACCCTTTCGTTCCAGTAACTCCAACACAGCTTGGCACAGTCATGCTACAGGTCAGGACATCAGTTGCWGGACGGCATGTCAAACCTCAAGAAGGAGTTTAGAGACAACCAGCAAACCAGAAACACCTGTAATGGAAGGCATGTTCAAAATATTCAGCAGAAATACTGGAGACCTACTGAGTAACTGAGCTCTAGTATTCACTCTTTASTTAGGAATAAACTTCTTCCTGTGTAAAATACACCACCTGAAAGAAAATAATTTAACAGCATTACTGAATAGAGGGTAGTGTTTAAGGGTCCCTAAGCAAGAGTGAAAATTCAATCCCTGCTCCTGTGATTCCCCTCACACAGATCTCTGTATGAGGCCAGACAGGTTTGGGTTTTGTGCTGGGCAAGGCAACCCAGGGGAATAACTGGAAATGGCTCGGCAGCGATCAGAGAGCAGCACTGTCAAAACATCTGAGGAGGCAACAGCCTCAGCACAGGTAGATTTGGAAGAGGACATCAGTCCTGCAGCCTTGTCCATGTCTTCAGCCTCAAACTGGCAGAATTCAAGTAGGAATTTGCTCTGACTTAGRAGTGCTTCCTACTGTTAGCTTAAACTATGCCCAGAACAACACAAGTATCTTTCGCTCTTACTTGATCACAACTAACTCACTGTTAGCACAACTCAATTTTTACAGAATTTACCAGAATTGAAAAAAAACAAACCCAAAAAGCTGCTGATGGTACAATCACTGGCACATTCAAGACTAAATTTTTWTATGCACATCAAGATCTTGTATGTGAATCCAGACAAGGTGAGAAGGCTGGCAAGGTTGACTCTTCAAATGCCTTCTGCGAAAGAGACAATTTCCATTTTTCCTTATCAACCATAACAGAAAACAAACAAAATGAAACAAACAAAAAAAACAAACCACCAGGAAACAAAACCCCACAACAAATCAGAACACTGGGCATCAAATTTTTTTTTAAGTGTTCAAGAATAATCTAAAACACAGTCATTTAAACATTACAAAAGGTTTTGTACACTACACTTGTAACTCTTCAGAGACAGAAGATATCACTACATGGCCCCATCAATGACTTGATCCCTAGGTATGTTCAACAAAGCAGCAAAGGAGCCCTGAACCACCCTCTGGTCTCCCAGAGCCCCTGCAACAGCTGCTGAGGGGCCCTCCCACCACTGACAGCAGCATTCCCTTGCTACAGAAGCCAGAATCCAGTGCACTGGCACGGCAGAACYGCAACACTGCACATTCCTGCTGTGCCAGGGGCAGAGGAACACAGAACCTGCCCAATGCACAGCCCACCACACAGGGCACACCGTACTCCCACCACCTGGGAATTCTGCTGGGGCAGGTTTCTTGGCTGATTTACAGCAAGTTCAGACAGGAACATTAATTTTTACAATCATCTTAGTCTGAAGAATAGTTAGTTATACATGATGGATATGGGAATGCAAAAGCTAGCCAATGGAAAAGCCCTTGCAAATGCAGCAGGAAACAGTTTAAAACATCCACTTCTGGCCAAAATAATCAGCTAAGAAAGGGAACTCCTGAACAGAACGGAATGTAGGAAGCAGAAGGGGACATGTGCCTCAGTCTGAAAAAGAGGCTGGACAGACAGCTCAGCTTAAAACACAGGAGTGAGATCCATAGAACATGTAAGTCTGATGTATTACAGGAACTGAACTTTGATTGCACAGGCATTTTTTGACCCAAAAGAAAGCTTCATCAGAAATGTCCTCTCAGAATTAAGTCACTCAAAATAAGCTAAATGAGTTTGTGTAACTCACACAGCTGCAGTGGGTAACCTTTGGTTACAGAACATCCAACTTGGAAGGTCAGATGTTAAAATGAAAATTCTACAACAGGAAAAAAAATAATAAAAATACACCATGAATAAGGTACATACCAGGGAGCAGTACAGAACAGGCCCAGAAACACATTTACACTACAAAAATTAGCAATGGTGACAAATCAAAAAGCAAATGTAACCAACATCACTGTTACAGATCAAAAACTGCAGGAGTCAAACCTTGAATCAAGGTTTCTTGAATGCCTTTACCAGCATCAGCCCTTCACTTAGTTTAAAATATTTTGGCTAGCAGCACTATGTATTCAAAGGTATTTCACTAGCAATTCAAGAACCCTGAAATGCTTTACACAGTATATATGACCAAATAGTCTTCCCTCTCTCCAAAAACTGGAGATGCCACATTCAAACTCACTAAATTATGGAGTAGTGTTTTCGAGGGAGTGGCTCTGACACTTCTGCCTGCACCTGCACTAGATACTTTCTGCAATAACCAAAGCAAACTCTATCCAAAAATTCACCTCATTGCTTTGTGCAATTTTAGACTGTCATCCCACCTTCCTGAGCAATGTGCCACACCCCCAGTTCCTGTGATAAAGGGCATCTATACACAGAGGAGATAAGAACATTTCCCTCCACCGCCACAATGTATGGGAAAGAAACTAAACCAGCATCCTTCCATTCAAAATGGCCAGTGGAAAAACTCTCACCTGGCAATAAAGGATTTCCTTTCACCTCTGCCAATAAACAATTCAGCACTAACAGGACAAACACTGCTGACATGTACCAGTAACTGGACTGGGTATATTTTGACCACTTCTTTAGAACTTGCACTTCTCAAATGCTGAAGCAAAGCACACACAATCGGTCACTCAACTGATGGAGCATTAAACACACAGCACGTACCAAGCCTAGGATAATTTAACTGCCACTCAGAGGTTGATTATTTCAAATCATTTGTGAAAGTATAATGTATTATTCATGGTTACAAATTACTTCTAGACTTCTAAGATGTTTCTGCCCAGTTCCCACCACCACCATCACCCAGGTAACCAGGCTCACTGAAACACACACCAAGAAAGTAACTGGGATGCACAAATGGCCACACAATTATCAAGTCCATAAAAAGCTGTTACGTTCTTCAGGTATCAATACTGAAATACAAGAAAGCCCTTAGGCTTAATCTTATTAGACAGGCACCAGTCTGCAARCATGAAGCCCCAGCAGATCAAGAAATACTCGTCAGGGAGATCATGCAATCAAAGAGCGTTATCAGGAAAATCCCTTAATTTTTTAAAATTGTTTATTTTAAATAGCCCCAGCTGCAACTCAATGTGGTGAAGAACATATACCTAGTAGGGTCTTTATCTGTCCTTTGGAACAATAGCTGCACTTGACCATGTCCTTAAGCTAATCATGATGTGATTACATCCACAAAACTATTTAAACAGTCCAAAGAACAACCCAGTGAGGTTTCTGAAAGTCAGTGCTGGAAATATGGAAACCCATTAAAGCAAGTGCTGTCCCTCAGCACAATGGTGCAGAACTGAGCTCTCACCCCCACTTCCATGAACACGGCAGAGACAAGAAGATGGAAAACTCAGAGTTCAAGGGCCTATTTCCAATTCCTTCCATCAGCAAGCATGAAGAAACTGAACTACTCTTAGCAGAAAGTCCAAGTAAATCCACCTGTAGTTATCAGCGACAAATCAACTTTCCCTAACATCAGCAGCCCTGTGGCTGARCTCTGCACAGTGCTGACCGACCATACACCCATCACACAGAACTGGCACCCCACCCAGAGCTCCCCCAGAGCCAACCCAGCCAACATGAAGGCTGCTGCTAAATCACACCATGATTGGCAGATTTCTCTTCCACATTCTCATGGTCTCTCATGTCAACACACGGTAGTCAGACACAAAGTTTTCTTTTCTTTTTTSCTTTACCCATTACCCATAAATACAGCTCATTTCTATTCTTCACGGGGAAAAAATTAAAATGTCATCTTGTGCAATACTGATGACTGGAACTGTATCTTCTGTAAGGAATTTCGAGTGGTATGCCTGCTTCTCACTGAACCAAMACCCCCAATACACAGAAAGCTTTTCGTACATTATACATCCCTCATGGTCCTGCACGTTACCATACAGCCCRACAAAATGGGGCCATATGCACCCACTCCTGTGGGATTCTGGACTCARCCTCTCCTCAGTTCACAAACGACGGCAAGTGAAATACCTGCCTCTCACATAAAGCACTACAAGGAAGAAGCTGGACCGCCGTCATTGGAGAGGCACATGGAAATAGCCAGGCGGTGACACTGCCACTGGCTTGCAACAGCCTTTAAAATACACAGCCTGCATCAAATGGAAACASTGTTGAGTTGCTGGAATACAAGTGAACTAAAACCTGTACTAGAGCAAGAGCCGGTCTGGCCAAAATCACGGCAAGTTCCTTATTAAGTTCATAGACAGTCCTCTCAAAAAAAAAAAAAAAAGCTTCCAAAAAAACCTGATGTAGTATTTGAAAACACAATTCTGATTTTAAAATATTCTAGGTACTTTCTGGGGCAAGTACATAGGCCTCTTTAGAAGCCAGTACATCCATAACTTCATGTATTCCCTAATACCCAGTTCCAAAAAAAAATCACAAATATTTCATCTTTCAGTCAAGAAATACATAAAAGAACCACTAATTAAAAAAAAAAAAAACACGCCACCACCACCAACCCTCAGCTATTTAGTTACATCTAGAATTAGAATTCAACTGGAAAATGCCTTTGGATGCTACCAGAACAAAATTTTCCTGGATTTCTGAAACGCAATCTGTCCTAGGTTGGCTTTACAACCTTTCTAAGSTATTAATGTCTCAATCAACACACTGCCCTGTAACATCCACGTCTCAAACCAACACCATAAAAATAYGGAGTTATATGGAATCTCGAATGTTTATTCAGTGAATTTCGTGAAACCCAGAACCTTACTGAGAGAAACCAAAGCCCCAAAGCTAATTTACCCTTCAATTAGTTAWAAACGTGTCTGCGATTATTCACATMATGAAAAATACAATAAATAAATCAAAGCAGTAGCTCTTTACTGCGTGTGATTTCCAAGCGCCTACCATAAGCTTTTCTTTTCATTATAATAACTCATGCGTTGAGGGGTTGATTTAACATTTTCTCCGGGGGGGTCTCTCGGGGGTCTCTCCCGAGGATCCATCGCGGCCGCGGCGCCATTTTAGGAGGCGCTGAGCAGGCGGGAGGCGGAGCCGAGGCTCCAGCACAGCCGAGGGGCCGCGGCTCGCCCGGCCCCGGCTCCCGGCCCGCTCCCCCC